>JBBPBX010027183.1:0-37490 GCA_038048925.1 Garcialebias charrua
ACCCTACGGTCCCCCTTTTTGAATAGGGGAACCACCACCCCAGTCTGCCAATCCAAGGGAACTGCCCCCGATGTCCACGCGATATTGCAGAGTCGCGTAAGCCAACACAACCCTACAACATCCAGAGCCCTAAGGAACTCCGGGCGAATCTCATCCACCCCCGGAGCCTTGCCACCGCGGAGCTTTTTAACCACCTCGGCGACCTCAGCACCAGAGATCGGAGAACCCGACCCAAAGTCCCCAGGCTCCGCTTCCTCAGTGGAAGACGTGCCAGTAGGATTGAGGAGGTCTTCGAAGTATTCCGCCCACCGACTCACAACATCCCGAGTTGAGGTCAGCAGCACGCCACCCCCACCATAAATGGTGTTGGTCGCGTACCTCTTTCCCCCCCTGAGACGCCGGATGGTGGACCAGAATCGCCTCGAAGCCGTACGGAAGTCATTCTCCATGGCCTCTCCGAACTCCTCCCACGCCCGAGTTTTTGCCTCAGCAACCACCCGAGCCGCATGCCGCTTGGACTGCCGGTACCTATCAGCTGCTTCCGGGGTCCCACAAGCCAAAAAGGCCCAATAGGACTCCTTCTTCAGCCTGACAGCATCCCTCACTGCCGGTGTCCACCACCGGGTTCGAGGGTTGCCACCACGACAGGCACCAACAACCTTGCGGCCACAGCTCCGATAAGCTGCCTCGACAATAGAGGCGCGGAACACGGCCCACTCGGACTCCATGTCCCCCGCCTCCCTCGGAACGTGTTCAAAGCTCTCCCGGAGGTGGGAGTTAAAGCTCCGTCTTACGGGAGACTCTGCCAGACGTTCCCAGCAGACCCTCACAATACGTTTGGGTCTGCCAATAGGTTTGAGATTCACAGATTTAATTGAAAACAACAGCAGTTTTGTAAATCAAAGATTTGTTGCTTAATAAAACAAAGTGACGATAAGGTCTTGAATTTATTTTGGAAGGTCTTTAAAAAGTCTTGAAAAGGTATTGAAATTAACTTCATTATTCCTGCATATACCCTGTGAGATAGCATACCCATTCTATGTAAATTGACGAAACAACACATCACAGCTCAACAGTAGGGGGTTTGTTAAGGTCTTTGGTCCAGTGACCAAAGACATGTTGTCTTTGTTACTCTCATTCACAGAAGCAGCTACTCTGTTCTCAACAGGTGTGAACTGTCTTGGAATCAGATTTAAAGCTGCATTATATGTCTTTGAAAGTTGAAACCTGAGCCCCCCCCCCCTCGGTTAAGAGAAGGATTTTCCCTTTTAACATACACAGCTTCTTTCACCCCCCTCTCAAACCATCTGTGCTCTCTGTCCAAAATGTGCACAACCCCCTACTGTTAAGATGTGATGTGTTGTTTTGTCAATTTAAATAGAATGGGTATGTTATCTCAGGTATGTGTGGGCGTTATTTCAGCTTCCGATTTACATATGTTGGTGCGTGGCATGTCAGCCTGTATAAAACTTCTCTGTCTCACAGCTGCTACTCTGAATTGAAAAAGCCCTTTGGATAAAGGGTGAAACATTTTCTGCAACAAATAAAGTCCAGTTGTTTTTGTATTGAGCGCTTGTTCTGATTTTATCATGTCCTGGACGACTGAGAATCTTCACCAGCAAATTCTTCTGCTTCCTTTCATTTAATTTTTTTTCTTCTTAATATGATTTTGTAAATATATATTTTTGTGTTTTAAATTTGAAATGAACAAATAAATAAATTAAAAATGAATTAAAAAAAGATCTTGCACATGTGTGTGTTCAGATTTTTGTCGATGCTGGAGGAGGAAATCTACGGTGAGAATTCGCCCATTTGGGAAGCTGACTTCACCATGCCGGCGCCGGACGGCACTCAGCTGGGACATCAGACAGGTGGCAAGACAAGCACTCCACATGAAAAACAAACCACACGTTGTGACGTTAAACATTTGTTGGATTTATTTTATTTTTATTTTATTTATTTGAAGTTCACACGTATGAGTGCAGAATGGTTGAGTTGAAAATGTAAATGTTTTTTGTGTCCCAGTAAGAAGATTCACAAAGAAAACAAAGACCTAATGAACCATTGACAATGATTAAAATAAAAAAACTTTGCTCTTGTTGTGACCAGTCATGGTGTAGATGACAGAATTATAGTGAAGCACATTAAAAGTAGTGTGTGAAATAATTCAAATAGTAAATACAGGTAGTCCCCGGGTTACGACGGAGATCCGTTCCTGCGTCGCGTCGTAACTCGAAAATTGACGTAAGTCAGAAAATACGTCCAAATTGCACCTCATACGTACAGTACTGTATTTTACCAAGCACTTAGCCTATCCTAACACATTACCCTACATCTAAAAAAGCTAAGTCTGGTCCTTTTTTAGATTTTTCTACCTGGATTATTGAGCATGCATCAGGGTATTACCCTACATGTTTATAAAAAAAAACATACATTTCAGAACCATAATGAAGGGAAAAAAGAGTTAATTTCCTACTCTGGACTGGTGGTGAAGCCATTTCCTCATTCCTCCCTTCCTCCACCGGATTCTCCATTCGTTTACGTTGTAAAACCGCCGTCCATAAAACAGCTACTTTTCCACAGCTGCTGCCTGTCCAGCTCTATCCTAACACAGTGCCCTACATAATTTATCAAAAACCACATACATTTAGGAGCCATAATAAAGGAAAAAGAGTTAATAACCTACTGGAATGCTGGTGAAGCCTTTTTCCTTCGTCCCTCCGCTGTAATCTCCATTCCATTTACGACGTAAAACCGCCGTTCAGCTCCCAGCTCATCCGAGCGCAGCAACCTCTGATCGGACACACGGTCCGTCCGAAGCCGGCTGTCTGTCCAGCTTGCTCCAACAAGTTTTGTAGCGTCCGCAGCTAACCGGAAACTGCGTCAATCGGCTTCAAAATAATAATAATACTTTATTTATAAAGCCATTTAAAACAACCACAGCTGCAACAAAGTGCTGTACACATGAAATCAAGAACATTTAAACACATAAAATAAGATTTTTCAAAAATTTAATTTAATTTTTTTAATTAGATGCGTGACGTAACCCCGAAACGTCGTACGTCGAGGACTACCTGTATAAACCCAGCCCAATGACCTGACACAGGACCTAAGATCTTCTGGTAGTTAAGCGGTTAATAATTGAGTGTCTTGTCGTTCCAGGGATCAGTCCAGCTTCAGTGCCGGGCTCTTCTGCTTTGTCCAAGTGTCTGAGCAGCAGCTCAGCTGTGGGCAGCGTGGACGCTGGAGGCGTAGAGCCCATCACTGGTCAGTATCTTATCTGTATCTTCCAGTGTGAGTCCAACAAAGCTGCACGTCTCATACTTTCAAATGTCTCATGCAGTCCAAACCCAAATGAGAAAATACTTCTGTTGGTTCGGTTTTATGTTTTTTAAACAGTTTTTAATGCAAAAAGGAGCTTGTTTTTATTGCTTTGATGTGAAAGAAATCCCTGAAATGTGCAGGGGAGAAACGCAAACAGCCCGAGGCGTTGACACTAGAAGATGCCAAGCGGATTCGTGTGATGGGAGATATTCCCATGGAGCTGGTGAATGAAGTCATGATGACCATCACTGACCCTGCTGCCATGCTCGGACCAGAGGTGAGTCCCTCACAACAAAAATAGAAACATGTCTCTTTCCTTTTTAAAACGATTCCATTTAGCTCTGTGGTCTCGTGGGTGAATGAGCATCTTGGTCACTTTCTAAGTCAAAAGTCAAAGTTTCTTTATTTGTCTGCGTTTATTTGTCTTTATTAAAATTGTGTGCACAGGGTCCCAGTTACGTCCAACAAAAATTATAAATTGTAAAAGAAAAACGGTAATAAGATGTACGATATGAACTAAGAAATGCGTTAAACTAAGAATACAGTACTGTACACTAAACACTGTGCTCCTGTGCTGTGTACCGTATTTTCCGGCGTATAAGTTGTACCTTTTTTCCTAATTTGCATGTCCTGCAACTTATAGGGCGAAGCAACATATTTATGGATTTTTTTCACATATTTTTAGACCAATTTTTGGCTCAGATATTACCGTTTTTCATTTTGGCAAAAATGGTGCAGTACCACTTTCGGCCGCTAGGGTCCACGACCGTTCCCAGCTCATGTGTCCGACCAAAGACGCCTCTGGTCGGACTCACTCTGTCGCAGCACGGCCTCCTGCTGTGGAGGTATGAACTACTAAACCACAGGACAGATTTTGTCGAAACTTACAGAAAGTAATTACTGGGTGGACATTTACAAACTGTTAGCTGTAGGAGATGTTTGAGATAAAATTCGATTTATGTATAATTTATTTTCGCAGTGCGCGCGACCGTTTGAAGACGTCAAAGCAAAACAATTTAAATCCAGCAGATTTGACCATTACGTGAATTTATTAAGTAACGGTTAAGCTCAGAAACACTTTTGCTATAATGTCAGCTAACTAAAATATTTTTTAAGTGTTTATCTTAATAAATTTTAAAGAAAATGCTGCGGTCCCACCCGCCCGGGTGCACGTAGCGAAACTACTATTTAAATTAGGCTGATTTGACAATTACGTGCATTTATCAAGGAAAAGTTCAGCTAAGACACATCTTTGCTATAATTTTTCAGCAAACAAATAATTGTTTTCACCGTGTTAATCTTGTTAAAGTCCTTTGGTGCAGCTCCTGTGGCCATTTGCAGCCAATCCATTTTGGGCAAAACACCGGCCCACATTTTGGGTTGTCAACTGTGACGCGTAACATACGCGACATGTCAGCGGTGACGCATAATAGATGCGGCTTATACGGCGGTGCGACATGTTTATGGATTTTTCCAATTTATTGGACATAATTGGACGATGCAACTTATAGGGCGGCCGTGGCGTAGTGGTAATGGCAGTCGTCCCCCGATCGGAAGGTTGGCGGTTCGAATCCCAGTTCCCCACACCATGTGTCGTTGTGTCCTTGGGCAAGACACTTAACCCCGAGTTGCTCCCGGTAGGACTGGAAAGCACCTTGCATGGTAGTCTGCCGCCACCGGTGTATGAATGTGTGTAGCACTTTGAGATTTTCACTAATGAAAAGTGCGTTATAAATTGAATTCATTATTATTATTATTATTATTATTAGGGCGGTGCGACTTATCGGCCAGAAAATACGGTAAGTGCCCCAGAATAAAAAATCCAGGGAGGCTGGAGACATGGGATATCTTTGATCAGGGAGGACAAAGATACTGAACAAAAGAAATGTCAGATTTAAGAAACGATCTGTACAAAAGATCTGACAAAAAAAGGAGAAGGCAAAACCACAAGAAGCAGGTACTCCAAGTGCAACGTTGTCTTTCAGTGGTTGTCCAAAAGCTTTTTTGGAAATCACGCTGCTTCACTGAATTATTTTCTAACTTTTGGTTTTCTTTGAGAATTCATGACACGACTTCAAAAAACGAGTTTTTGATGGACCGCAAGTAACAACGTGCCTAAAGTCACAAAACAGCAGACTCATTGTGAATTCATTCCTTCAGTTCTGGAGGCTTTTTGTAACTGAATGAGTTCATGTGAAAATGAAAAAAAAAAACTTAAAATATTTAAAAATCATGAAGAAACTTGGCATGGTTTACTGTTTTCTTTGTTTAGAAGTAGTAGTTCCTGGAATAGGACTGATATGATTTGACTGAGTCACAAGTGCTTTGCTGGTAAGTGGTGAACTCTTCCTGCTCACTGAACAAAGGACGAACACGTGTGACTGACTTGACAGATAATAATGTTATCTGATTTTTCATACATATGAATGTTTCTGTTCACAGCCCTGAGATGACTTCTGTTGTGGCTTGGTGCTTTATAAACTGACTTGACTTGAAGAACTTTATTCAAAACCACTAATGTCTGGCTCATCGAAGTCTATACATAAAGGAACGTTTGGAGGCTAAACACTAGGGGTGGAAAACTTTAGTCTTCAGTTTGGTTATGAGTCAGAGAGCTGTGACATAATTGTAAAATGATTATCTGCATTTATCAGGTTTCTGAATGAACACTGTTTGGTTCCTGCTAATCTTTTGATCTTTTTCTAAAAACTGTAAAACTGAAATGCAAAACCAGATCCAGACATTTCTTTGTGTATAGAGCCCTGATCATGTGGCTAATTGACTGTTTCACAAATAGGTCACAGCGGGTCATATAAATGGCACATTGTCTGATGATGTGGTGTCCTCCACAGGTGTACCTCATGTGCATTTTATCAACTTTGTTGTTTGTTCTTTATACAAATATTTGCCAAAGTCACCATGAGAATCATCTCATTAAAGTTTGCCGACGACTCGGTTATCGTGTCTCTTAAAGCTGCATTATGTAACTTTGTAGTGCAGTCTGTAACTTTTCTAACAATATATTTTTAACATATTTCTTCACTCTGTCACTATCTACTGACAGACTGGTGTTAGACAAAGTAATCTCTGAAAAAAACTATAGTCCCCTTGCTTCTCTATCAGCATTTATAAAAACACTAAAAACACAGAGTGACCCGCCGTTAACCAGCCAATAAAAACAGAGTTTGTAACCAGCCAATAAAAACAGAGCTTGAATTTGAATTTCAGCAGAGCAAGGGGGAGCAGAGCCATATATGGCTCTGAGGGGGAGGGATCAGAATGCTTTGCCTGTTGAAAATGTTTCTAAGTTCTGTGCTCTACAGAAAGTTACACATAGCAGCTTTAATGTTCCGACAGGCCCAGACAATGTCCTGCAGGACTTGTTGGAGTGGTGCCAGTCATCCTGCATTGACGCATCAAAAACAAATGATGAGCGTAGACTTTAGGAAGCTCCTCCTCATCTCCCGCCTGTTACCATTAAGGGTCAGGTCGTGGAAGAGGTGCAAGAATACAAACACCTGGGCAGAGTGATGGACAAATAATTGACCTTTGAGTCCCAGGCTGCTGGAATCTGCTGGGAAGCCCACCAGAGGACGCAGTTCCTCCAGATGTTGTTGACTGCATTTTTATGAAAATGTTTTACAGCTGTTTTATTGAATCTGTCCTCACATTTTTATTTCTTTGCTGGTTTGGGTTGCCGAACTTAAAAATAAAATAAAAAAACATATCGGTAATCGCTTACAGGGTGTTAATCAAAGAATGCAGAAGAATTGTAACTGAATGACATCATGGACCTCTTTAAGTCCAGATCAGTTTCAAAGCCAAAACATTTTTCCACTCATCCTCTACACTCAGTTCAATCTTCTTCCTTGGTGCAGATGATGTGTCCTACCTCCTGTAGGTGTAGGACGAACAGATTAAAGAACTCTTTCATCCCCGGAGACATTGGTTTTTTTAAACAAAGTATAGATTTAATGCCTTGACTAAAACTGCTACTGAATTATTGCAGTCCGACACTTTTTTTTTTAAGTAATGTTTTTTATGTACCAGTATTATTAATCTTGTTTTGAATGTACGTTTTACCCTGTTTTGTTAATTTTGTCATGTTTAAAGTTCAAATGAATGTGCTGGCTGTCATCACCTCTACTTCCTGTAAATGAATTGCCCTTTGGAGACCTAATAAAGCGAAGGAATTATGAAATGTACAGTAAATAATATTGTATACAGTAAGACATACAATATTGCAATGTGTCAGGAAGCAGATCAGTAAATATATTTTCTTCACACATGCACGTTAGGCTGATTGGCAACTCTAAATTTTCTGTAGATGTGAGTGAAAGCGTCTCTGTGTGGTCCTGTGATGGACTGGAGACCTGTCCACTGGTGTCCCCCACCTCTCGTACATTGATAGCAGGACATGGGCACCAGTATCCCCAACAATCTGGAAAGGAAGAAGGGGGTAATAATGGATGAATGGATAATTAAATATGCCAATAAAGCTTATTAATCACAGGCTTCTGACCAACGATGTTAACATGCCATTAAAAATGGCCGTTGATTTAGGATTGCCTGCGTCAGTGATCTGTGTAAGAGATTGTAACCCATACGTTTGGATACATTTTCTAAAACTAAACGTTGTCATTGTGACACCATTACAGCATCATAAAGCATAAAGTGTTGCATATTTACTGTGTAACAAATGGCTGCAGTTCTAAATCTGTCATTTAGTTTCAAGGGGCATCTTTTATTGAGTCTAATGGAACGTTGATGTTTGTAGACAAATTTGCTGACGCCCAACGCCGCCCGAGATGAGACTGCCAGGCTGGAGGAGAGGCGGGGCATCATAGAGTTCCACGTCATCGGAAACTCCCTTTCCCAGAAGTCCAACAAGAAGATCCTGATGTGGCTGGTCGGCCTCCAGAACGTCTTTTCTCATCAGTTACCTCGCATGCCCAAAGAATACATCACCCGACTGGTGTTCGACCCGTAAGTAGAAGTTGTTTAATCCCACGTGACCTCGTCCCAGACCTTCAGTGTCTCCAATGTGTTCACAGGAAGCACAAAACCCTTGCCCTCATCAAAGATGGCCGCGTCATTGGAGGCATCTGTTTTAGGATGTTTCCCACTCAGGGCTTCACTGAGATTGTCTTCTGTGCCGTCACATCCAACGAGCAAGTGAAGGTACTCGTATCTAACATCGTTTCTACCACATCTGGATTAGTTTAGTTCCTGAAATGTTGAACTTTTCCCTTAAAGCTGCAGTATGTAGCTTTTTTTATGAACATATTTCTTCACTCTGTCACTACCTCCTGACAGACTGATGTTAGCCAGGTAATCTCTGAAAAAAAATTAAAAAAAATATTGTCCCCTTGCTTCTCCAGGTGGTAAATAAGCATTTCTAAAAAGAAAAGGTGACCCGCCATTTTCCAGCCAATAAAAACAGAGTTTGTAACCAGCCAATAAAAACAGAGCTTGAATTTGAATCAGCCAATAAAAACAGAGCTTGAATTTGAAATTCAACAGACCACAAGGGGGCAGAGCCACATATGGCTCTGAGGGGGAGGGATCAGAATGCTTTGCCTGTTGAAAATATTTCTAACTGCTGCAGTTCTACAGAAACTGCATACTGAACCTTTAAAGCTGCTATATGTAACTTTTCTAACAATATATTTTTAACATATTTCTTCACTCTGTCACTAGATTGATGTTAGAGAGGTAATCTCTGAAAAAAACTAAAAAAAAATATTGTCCCCTTGCTTCTCCAGGTGGTAAATAAGCATTTCTAAAAAGAAAAAGTGACCCGCCATTTTCCAGCCAATAAAAACAAAGTTTGTAACCAGCCAATAAAAACAGAGCTTGAATTTGAATTTCAACAGACCACAAGGGGGCAGAGCCATATATGGCTCTGAGGGGGAGGGATCAGAATGCTTTGCTTGTTGAAATTTTTTCTAAGTGCTGATGTTCTACAGAAACTGCAGACTTCACCTTTAAAGACCTTTTGTTTTTGTTTAATGTGCATCCACGTTCTTACTGTTTGATCAAAGAACGGGTTGACAAGTGCATGAATAAAAGCAGTTTTCACTGCAAGTCCACGTTGTTTGTTCATATTTTAGTCTGTTTGGTCTCTTGCTGCAGGGTTACGGCACCCACCTGATGAACCACCTGAAGGAGTACCACATTAAACACAACATTCTGTATTTCCTCACTTACGCTGACGAGTATGCCATAGGCTACTTCAAGAAGCAGGTACTGCAGACGCCACATTATCTGCGCCTCCGTCCACCCCTGTCTTGTTGTCCCGTAAACATGTTTTCTTTTATCTTCGCAGGGCTTTTCCAAAGACATTAAAGTGCCCAAGAGTCGGTACCTGGGATACATCAAAGACTACGAAGGAGCGACCCTCATGGAGTGTGAGCTGAACCCTAAAATCCCTTACACCGAGCTTTCTCACATCATTAAGAGACAGAAGGAGGTATGTAAGGATGCCACTTTAACTTTTTACACCTAAGAAATGTTCTTCATGGTGCGGCATTTTTTTAAATTTATTTTAACTCGTTGTGATTTGATAGATTATTAAGAAGCTGATTGAGAAAAAACAGTGTCAGATCAGGAAGGTCTACCCCGGTCTGACCTGCTTCAAAGAAGGAGTGCGGCAGATCCCAGTGGAGAGCATCCCAGGAATACGTGAGTGGATTATAGAAACTGAGAGCTAAATCTAAATGGATCATTGTTGGATTATTTACAAGATTTTATATCTTTTCCAGGAGAGACAGGCTGGAAATCCAGTAACAAGGACAAAGGGTAAACAATCGTCCCATTTTTTTTTCTCCTTCATCTGTTGGCATTACAGTATTATGAATCATCATCTCCAGTTATGTGTTTAACATGTTGTGTTTAACATGTTGTGTTTAACATGTTTTGTAGGAAAGAAGTTAAGGATCCTGATGTTCTGTACAATATGTTGAAGAACCTTCTGGCACAAATAAAGGTTAGTCGCCTGTAGAGAAATCCACACAATCTTTTCCACAACAATTTTTCAGTTTGTTATTTCTAAAAATATTCTCATAAACATGGCGTCTTTTCTTAAAATGGTTTCATTCACATGGAAATGCAGAAAACCAAAACGTTGCATTAACAATGCTAAGCCTGTAGATGGCGCGGTAATTCTGCCATGAACACACCAAAAACAGGAAACATGAAGCATTGAGCTTACATGAACTGTAAACACAGAAAGCATGGTGGAGCGGTGGCGCAGAGGTTAAGAAGGTGAGCTTGTGATCGGAAGATCGCCGGTTCAAGCCCCGGTACAACATCAAGAATGTGGGTGGGATAAGTGAAGCAGTCCCACCTGCCTCCACCCTCATCTGCCCCACTCTGGGCCCTTGAGCAAAGCCCTTAACCCACACCGTCTGCTCCCCCGGGAACCCTAGATATCATCTCTGCTCCACACAGAGGGCTGTGGTAGCTCAGTCTGCCCCGTCAAGGACACAGGATGAGAGATCTTAATTAAAGGTCCATTGACATCATCTTATAGATTTGCATGAAATGATAGAAGATATATGTATTTTATCATTCCACTATGTTCGTTTTTGCAAACAAAATGATAAATTAATGAAAATTCCTTCCAAACTGAGTCTAAAATTAAAAACCGCTTTTCTCTCTGAAAATTCCCACTACAAGCGAATGCAACATTTGTGACGTAGGAAGGAGAACGTCTTTAGAACGCCCCATATATGCCCCAAGTGAGAGGCAGTCTCAGAAAGATTAATCCTCATAAAGCAACCGGACCAGACAACATCCCAGGGAAAGTTCTGAAGGAATGTGCGGACCAGCTCTGTGAGGTGCTGGCTGACATCTTCACCACCTCACTTGCACTGGAGTCAGTTCCCACCTGCCTGAAGACCGCGACCATCATCCCAGTCCCAAAGAGCTCCACAGTGACTGGTCTGAATGACTATAGACCGGTGGCCCTCACCCCGATAGTCGCTAAATGTTTTGAGAAACTGGTCATGTCCCACATCAAGGCAACCGTCAACATCAATGAGGACCCTCATCAATACGCATACCGTGAGAACCGATCAACAGAGGACGCCATTTCTTCCGTGGTCCACACTGCTCTCACCCACCTGGATCAGAAGGACTCATACGTGCGTCTGCTCTTTGTGGACTTCACATCTGCCTTCAACACCATGATCCCCCAAACTCTGATAGACAAACTATCCACACTTGGACTAAGCCCCTCCATTTGTAACTGGGTACTAGACTTCTTAACAGACAGACCACAGTCCGTGAAGATCCACAACTTCTCCTCCTCCACCATAACCCTCAGCACTGGCTCTCCTCAAGGATGTGTGCTGAGCCCCCTTCTGTTCACTCTGCTCACATATGATTGTACAGCCACACATCCAGGCTGTCATATTGTTAAGTTTGCAGATGATACAGCGGTGGTGGGATGCATCACAAACAATGATGAGTCCAGCTACAGACAGGAGGTGGAACACCTGGAGAGCTGGTGCAAAGAGAATAATCTTCACATGAATGTGAAGAAGACAAAGGAGATGATTGTGGACTTCAGAAGGAACAAACACACCCACGCCCCACTGAACATAAGTGGATCTGCAGTGGAAGTGGTCTCCAGCTACAAATACTTGGGTGTACACTTGAATGATAACCTCAGCTGGAGCAACAACACCACCAGCCTGATCAAGAAAGGTCATCAGAGACTCTACTTCCTCAGACGGCTGAGACGAGCTGGTCTGAGCAGCCCAGTCCTCACCTCCTTCTACAGGTGTGCAGTGGAGAGCATCCTGTGCTCCAGCATCAACGTGTGGCATGGAGGCTGCACAGTTGAAGAGAGGAAAGCTCTACAGAGAGTGGTGAAGGCTGCACAGAAGTCTGTTGGAGTCAGTCTCCCCACCATCACAGACATTTACACCTCCAGATGCAGGAAAAGAGCCACCTGCATCATGAAAGACCTCACTCATCCAGCACACTCACTCTTTGCCCCACTCCCCTCAGGACGGAGGTTGAGGAGCATCAAGTGTAGAACCACTAGACTGAGGAACAGCTTCTACCCTGAGGCTGTTAGACTCATGAATAAATAAAAAATAAAAAATAAACACTGCAAAATATCACATTGTGCTGATGCTGATCTGTTTTCTTGTTGCTGTGTTCATCTGTGACCATCTGCTCATACAAACTCATGTTCGTGCTGCTGTTTATTCCCACTATATTAGGCTTAGTGTATTACTAGTTGATGTTTTTCTTAGTTAATTCTAGATGTTATTACTGTTTTTCTCTTGCATTTGTTGTTGGATGTAACTGGGACCCCGTGTACATAATCTCGTTTTCATCACATGTACCACATGCGGTGCAAATGACAATAAAGACTCTCTGACTCTCTGACTCTGATATAAATATTCATGGCGAACAAGAAATAAAACAACAAAATTATCAATCTAAGTTAAGATTTGAGCTATTTGTCTTCAGTTTGGGAAGCAGGAAGTTAGATGAGCAGAAACAGCAGGTTCTAATTTAGGTCTGCACCGTATGTATTTGACTCTTACCTGTTCAGGAAGCAGGGAGCTCAGTCCGAGGGGGGGCAGCTTTATTTATTCCATTTTTGACGAAGGTCTTACATCTTTTGGGAAAGTGAAAAGGCTCACTTGTTCACTGATGATATTAGAACACCCAAATGCAACACACCGAACCGGCATTTTTTAAGTTTTACACACAAAAAAAGGCGATCTGGCTGAGAATGAATATGCGTTAATGGCAGACGCAGACTGAAGGTCCTGCTTCCTACGTCACAAATGTTGCATTCACTTGTAGTCGGATTTTTCAGAGAGAAAAGCTGTTTTTAATTTTAATCTCACTTTGAAAGGAATTTTCATAAATTTATCATTTTGTTTGCAAAAACGAACATAGTTTAATGATAAAATATATATATCTTCTATCATTTCATGCAAATTTGTATAGTTGAATGATAAAATATACAGTATATATCTTCTATCATTTCATGCAAATTTGTATAGTTGAATGATAAAATATATATATCTTCTATCATTTCATGCAAATTTGTAAGATGATGTCAGTGGACCTTTAATACCTCCTTATGTTTTCTCCACCTTTTTTTTTTTTTTTATCTAAAGAATAAGAGCAGCGCACCCTGTACGCTTCCGTCCATCTTTCAGACGGCTGTGTGGAACGTACCGTAGACAATAAAGCTGTTTCTGATTCTTAAGAATTTATTTTTTTCCTCTCTCAAACCCATTTTCAAAAAACACCATCACAGTGTTCTTAAAATGTGTCCGTGATGACGCAAAGCTGAAAAGTGAATTTTGACATATTTCCTAAAAACAAAAACAACAATGTCTGAAATTGATGTCGACTTTATTCTGTCATTTCAACAGACTCATCCTGATGCCTGGCCTTTCATGGAGCCCGTGAAGAAATCTGATGCCCCTGATTATTACGAGATCATCCGCTTTCCGATCGGTGCGAGAGCAACTCTCTGAAAACTTACCAACTCCCAAATATTCGTGACGGTTTTAGTTTTTAGTTTATGTGGCTATTCATCGTTTCAATGTTTCTTGTTCCTGCAGACTTGAAGACCATGACCGAAAGACTCAAGAACCGATACTACGTAACCAAAAAGCTTTTTATTGCGGACCTCCAGCGAATCATCAGCAACTGTCGCGAGTACAACCCTCCAGACAGCGAGTACTGCAAGAGTGCCAACACCTTGGAGAAGTTCTTCTACTTCAAATTAAAAGATGGCGGTCTGATTGAGAAATAAGCATCTAAAGCCGATCACGAGAGAAATATTACAAGCTATCGCCGTACTGAAGTTGAGTCAGTAAAAAGGCATAAATTTATCAATTTTACAAGAAAAGTGGAGTTTTGAGGAAATAAAACCAAATCAGAGCCAGCTGAGCATTTCAAATGTCAAAAAACACCAGTTTAAGCCTTTTTTCTGATTTTTTTTTTGTTTAACTTGGTGAAAAAATAACCTACAATATCCATGCTTCATCGAAAGAACCAAAGTTTAAGGTATAAATTACAAACCTGCTTCTGTCCCCACTAATATTCATTGAATGACTAATCCAGATGTGTCATGTTGACAATGTTCCTGCTCTGAAGCTAAAACGAGTCGCAGGAGCCGGCGTATCCTTCGTGTTCTCCAGGAAAATGAAAACCTCGGGACCTAAAGCCACGTTGCCTTCAGTTACTGACGGACACTTGAACCTCCCATCCACATTCACGAGCGAAGGGAAATGTGAGACGTGAAGTCAAGTTCTGGTTTTCAGACGGGCGCGCTCTGCTGGAAGAACTCGGACCTTTGATTTGTGAAGCATGAGGTGAAAAACTTTTTTTAAATTAAATTGTAGATTTTTTTGCAACGTTGTTCAAGAACTCGTTTTGGTTTAGATGCCATTTCTAGCTTATTTTTACTCCACAAACAGCTGATGATTGAATCCAACTCCTGTGTGCCAAGCTAAACAACTTGTTAGTCATGATCTTCAAGGAAAACATTGCTTAAAACCTAAATTATTCATATATAAAATATAAAACTGTTCATGCAACATTCCACTGGCAACATTTTATTCCAAATAATTTAATACAAGCTCTTATTTCCAGTAACTTTCATAGTTTCTGTTCACTTCAGTAGTTTTTTTTTTACACTAAATCGTTTTGTGTTGAATACAGTTGCAGTTCTGTTTTGGTTTTATGTTTAGTGGAAAATTTATGTGAAAATGCAAAGATGGTAAAAAGAAGCAAACCAGTAACACGTTTGGTTTTTGGAAAGATGATGATTTTGGTTTATTTATCACTTCAAACAGGTTGAGGTGGATGTTGATGCTTGACGGTTTACATTTTTCCTGTTTGTAATTACTGTATTATTATTTTGGATAGGTCAGTGTCCACGTGCTTCCTGAGATGCATCCACTTGTTTCAGGGGAGTAAATGTCAGAAGCTGATTGATCCAGCTGAATGTTTCTGATTGTGTGAAATATTTTTTTTATTTGTGTTTGAATGATGAAGAGCTTTAATGAAGCGATGTCAGTGTTGCATTATTCAGGGTTTAAGAATACCGTATTCCTCTCTATCCACCTATGCTGCATTTCAGATTTTTTTCTTAAAAGGTCAGAACGAGTGACGCGTCTTGCTGTTGAGTCGAATCCCATTTACTGTAATACTGTACTGTTCACGACAATAAAGATTATAATATATATACTGTGCATTCAATTTAGTTTTCAATCCAAAGGAAAACTTCAGTTTCACTTGTTTAATAGTACTTGCAAATTCATGAAAACTGTTAAATAAAATTAATAATCTGCACAACGCTTGTGTCGATAGGTGATAAGTCCTTAAATTAAAAACTTGTTGGCAAAATAGGTGACTGGGTGCCATCTGTGTTTGTTTACTTGCAGAAGCAGCCAAAGAGAGAAAATAAATACAGTAATTTCTGGACCATAAGCCGCTACTTTTTTCACACACTTTGAACCCCACGGTTTATACGATGTGACTAATTTATGGATTTTTTTTTGTTTTTTTGACGGGCTAACAAGCTTCACGTGGCCAAAACATTTAGCCTCATCACATCCAGTCGCTCACATAGCTGTGCATTACACGTCTCTCTTGGGGGGTGGGTCCTCGTGACTCAATGAGACTACGTACCTGTATAAATAAAAGTTTTAAAAGACAATCTAACCACTGAAATACTGAACAGGCCACAGTGTGCCTATGGGCGAAGTGTGCAGGAGGAAGATGAAGATCAGTGACTTCCTGATAGGCTACTGTACTGTTACAGGTATGTATTTAAATTAAAAAAATGTGTAAACGTGTTACAACGTGGACACCTGTGGCCTTTTAGTAAAGTGTGGCCTTTATAAGTACAGTACAGTACTTTTATTTTTATTTAGTGGGCGTGGCTTATATTCAGGTGCGCTCAATAGTCCAGAAATTATGGTAAATAGTTATTTTGTGTCATTTACAGCAGATTCAGCGAGGTTCTCTGTTTACGTTGAGTGTGGACCTGCATTTATCTGAAAAACTACAGACGGCCATGAGCGCCTTTTCCCACCTGGAGTTCAGATCAAAATGTTTCAGTGAGTTTGATGAAGCCCAAAATTCTGATCCACTCTTTTCTACTGCAACGTCCGGGATTATGTAAAGAAACAATTCACTGCTCCAAAGAAAATATGAACTCCAGTTTAGGTTGTGACTGGATGAACTTAGGACAGTGCAGTATTTGCATTGAAACATAGTTTCTGTTGTAAAATGAAACAGAAACTAATTGTTTCTATAAATCCATTGAGAATGTTCAGTTTCCCTTTCCAGATCTGGAAAACAAAACTGACAGCATGCTGTGTTTATTTAGCACAACTTTAATGATCAGGCATAAGAATTTCATGCTGAATTTTATTTAATTATTGAGGCTTTGGTTAATAGACTGTTGTTTAGAAAATTAATGAAGCGAATCAAACTTTGTGCACAGTTTTTACAGTGATTGCTCTGAATCGAAGCGTTGATGTTAAAATCCAAACCTGAGGTGATTCTGCGTAAACTGAACAGACGTATTGGGATGATTCAAATATATTTTGTCACAAAATAACACTTTTTTGGATTGTGTAGTTAAATAGTTATTCTGGTATTTCATATTTTGTTATTGTCCACCAGGGAAGGCAATATTTTTTGTTTGTGTTACAATACAACTTTATTTATAAAGCACTTTAAAACAACACCGTTGGCCAAAGTGCTGTCAAAAGTTAGTAAAATATCTCATGAACCACTGGACAGATGTTAATGAAACTCAGAAAGCAATCACTGGATCTGCAAGTTTCAGCCTTTTCTGCTAATTTAGCTACTATTCAGCTGTTTTATGTTATTTTTTTATTCCCTTCCACATTTTTTAGCTATTTCAGCTCTTTCTGTATCCTATAAGCTTGTTTCTGTCTTTTCAGCTACTTTTCAGCTTTGTTGGGGCTAATCTCAGCTTGTTTTTTTAAACAGATTTAATAATTTTTGCACTCATTTCTGCTTATTTAAACATATAATTCAGCAAATATGTTCTTTCTGCTTCTGCTAATTGAAGATCAATCTTCTATTTCAGCATGATTTTTCAGCAAGTTATTCTGCAATAACTGCATTTTTGCAGGAAATACAGTTTGCCTAGTTTTTATTTAGTTTCAAAATCCAATTGAGAAGTTTGAAAATTGTGATTACTGCAGAAGCTTCAGGTGTAAGTAATTCATCTCATTTTCAGTTTGTTTACATGGCATCAAGTCACAAGTTGTCTCAGGACACTGAACAGAAACATAATATATAGAGTATATAGTCAGTTAATATTATTTATCTGAGGAGTCATCAGATTTCTTTGAGTTTTCATCAGTCTCCCATCCCAAGCGAGCACAGCGGCGACAGTGGAAAGGAAAATCTCCCTCATGAGGAAGAAACCTCCAGCAGAACCAGGACAAGCAGCGTCGACCGGCTGGTTTGAGAGAACAGGAAGGAGAAATGAGACTGACAGGTTCAGGATGGAGGCCATGAGGCTTTCTCTGGGAGGAACGACAGAATCACGTGTTAAGAACGAATAATTACAAACTCTTCATTTGTTTGTATCTGTTCATTTGATGACATGAGGTCATGTTCTCCAGTAGTTACAGCAGCATGGGATAAGGAACAGGTCAGGAGTAAGCTGACTATAGGATTTATCAAAAAGGAAAGTCTTAAAACTGGACAACGTGTCAGCCTCGTGGACAGAAACTGGAAGTTGGTTCTTCAAGAGAGGAACCTGACATCAAGTCTTAAGGCTCGGTGTATAAATAAATGCTGAATGAATGATGAACGCTCTTCATTCTGCGTTTGGAAATTATAGGAACCACAAGTAAGCCTGCAGTCTGACAGTGTGAAGTGCTCTGTTAGGAAAATATGGAACAATAAGATCTGTAATATAAGATGGAGCTAGGTTGTTGAGAGCTTTGTAGTTTAGAAGATTTTGAATATTTCTTTGACAGAGAAAAACTGGAGAAATAATGTCTCCTCCTGTTAAGACTAATTAATTACCATGTAACTTTTGATTTGCTGCAGCCAAAATCCCCTAAAACATTGATCAGAAAGTACCTGCACCGTGCACGAGGGAAAGAAGACGCGCACGGTACTGTATTTCGAGAGACTGTAAGTTTCGTTTGAACAGGAAGGGCCCAGTTAGGGAACATGCAACATCCCAGCACGTGTTCAACACTGGAATCACATGAGCTACAAGACAAATATACCACAAGAGTCTGCAGCAGGGACTCTTACTGAGACACTGGACCATGTTTTACTGGACAAAATGATGAAAAGTGTCTTTTGGGTCCGTGTTTGGTCCGTCGTTGCATAATGACGTCAAAGTGTCGCCCCACGTGAACCCCCCTCAGCAGGGCCACGTGACCAGTTTTAGTTTCGGTTTCCGGTTTATCGTCACAGCTGATTAAAAGTCCACCAGCTGTTCAGCTGGACCAGAAGCACCCAGACCAAGACTCACAGGTGAGATCAACAGAAACAGCTGCTCTACACAATATGGATTCTGACTTTAATAACTTCACTTGTGTGTAGCTGAATGTCTGTAGCTGTTGTCTCTGAGCAGGTGGAGACAAGATGGCAGATTTTGATCTGTTTTCATACCAGAAGGAAGTGGTTGAAAAGGCTCTGAAGAGAGAAAACATCATCATCTGGCTGCCAACAGGAGGAGGAAAGACCAGAGCTGCTGTGCACGTGGCCAGAAGACACCTGGAGACCACTGCCAATGCTAAGGTGGTGGTCCTGGCCAATAAGGTACAAATGCACATTACTACTGTACAACACAGTCATAATGTTCATCAAGCTGTACACAGAGCTCAAACAAGTTCATGTTTTTTAATACAAGTAAAACTTGATATTTTAGCTCTTTTTTTTACCTTAAAGGGGACCAAATGTAGGATATATAATTTTTTGTGGTTTATCTGTGGGCTATCCAGACCATTTTCAGTCAATTTTATACACAAAATAATGCTTAGATTAAAAAATATCCCCTTTCTAATTCTGCCAAATTTCACTTCCGTTCTAAACAACCGGTTTATGAATAATGAGGTCTGAAAGCCACGCCCTACAAAGACCTATTTACATTAAAGGAGCTGTATGTAACTTTTCTAACAATATATTTTTAACATATTTCTTCACTCTGTCACTACCTCCTGACATACTGATTTTAGACAAGTAATCTCTGAAAAAAACTATTGTCCCCTTGCTTCTCTAAAAGCATTTCTAAAAAGCCACAGTGACCCGCCGTTAACCAGCCAATAAAAACAGAGTTTGTAACCAGCCAATAAAAACAGAGCTTGAATTTGAATCAGCCAATAAAAACAGAGCTTGAATTTGAATTTCAGCAGAGCAAGGGGATATATGGCTCTGAGGGGGAGGGACCAGAAACGTGTCTCTGTTCAAAATTTCCCTAAGTTCCAGCGTGTTCCAGAAATTACATACTGAACCTTTAACTACGCCCTCTGTAACAGCCAGTATCTCTAATATGTTGTTATTTTAAAATTAGCTCTTTTTTATTACTCATTTGACTTACTGTTAGTGCTAGTAGCTTAAGATAACTTACCAAAAGCCCTCTGCGCGCGCCGCCATTTGCAGCTCCTTTTTTTAGCATTAGCTCCGAGGCTAATGATAGCTTTTCCTCCTCCGAGCGGGCGGTGTGCTCCGCTCGTTGCATGCGGCGCTTGTTGGAGCGTGCTTCAGTCCACACACAAAGTTCACAGAATGTCTCCAGTTAATTTATCCGCATGAGGCAACTTTTGACCGGACCCCCGGACCTCAAAAGTCATTAGCTCCCAACAACTCCCGCACGCAGATGGTGTCTTCGCCGGCGGTCTGCAAAACAAAAGGCTTAAAAAAAAAAAAAAAAAGAAATCCGCGACCGTGACGCGAACCCGTGTCCTTCGGATGACGAGTCCGGTTCATTACCTCTGGGCCAACCGTGCAGTTGTGCAAAAATAGTCTTTCATCGTATAAGAAATAATCACAACCACCTACATTTAGAACGCTGAAGTTTTGATTAGATTTTGATGAAGTGAAAGGTATTCTTAAAATAAATAAGTTGCTAATCTGAAAATATATCGATCAGTGGTGCTTGATGGCTCTTTTTTATTACTCATTACGCGAAGAGAGTGTGTGTGTGCACAGTTTTCTGCCGGCTTCGCGTTGGGAGCGATATTACACTAAAAATTGAACTAAAACGTAAAAATAACAATTATAAAGTATTATTATGTCGATGTATATATCTAGTCTCACCCCGATTTCTCCGAAACAAAAGGCTTTAAAAAAAAGGGGGGAAAAAAAAAGATGCCGTTGACGGGACGCGATCTCCGCTCTCCTGCGTGGCGGTCAAGTGTCGTAACCGCTCAACCAAACTGACAGTTGTGCAACAGTAGTCCTTCATCATATAAGAAACAAGTCCAAACCGCTAGAGTGTGTGTGCACAGTTTCAACGAGACAGAGTTCATTCAAACAAGGTAATAAAACATTCTGGTTTTACTCGAGATGTGCTGCATGGCTGGAGCAGGGCAAACCCCTAGCCCCCCATGGGCTAAATAAATGAATAAATGACCGCCAGGTCAGCTCCTAAACCGCTAGGCAACCGTGACATCTTTTATACTCAAGTGGGTGGAGCATCACCAGGGGTTGCTAGGTGAGGGGCTGGACTCAGGTTTGAGGTGATTGGCTACGGTTTGTGACGTCACAAACCGCAGGAAGTGTGAAACGGAGCGTTTTTAATCACAGACAAATAAATCTACTTAGAGTAAATAAACCACTGGGTGCATTTTTTTGGCACAAGGACTGTTTTTTTATGAAGTAAATACCCAAAGTTTAGTAAAAAAAACATTAAAAAGTGAATTTTGCATGTGTGGTCCCCTTTAAAGCAATAAAAGAGGTACAGGGAGGAAGAAGGAACTGACTGCACATTTCAAAATATGTTGGCGTATGTTAACTTGATTGAACTAAAACCTAGTTGGGATTAAAAGTCTCGTTTTAGTGCCGCGAGCAAGACATAGAGCTGTGCAGATTAAAACATGGTCTAACAAACTAAACACACACATACCGTACTTTCTGCCGTACACGTCGCACCGCTGTTTAAGTCGCATCAGTCCAAATAAAGTACGTCTAATAAAGTGGGAAAAAACATAAATATGTCACTTCGCCATATACGTCGCATCTATTATGCGTCACCGCTGACCGGTCGCGTTTGTTACACGTCACCGCTGACAACCTGGAAAATGTGGACCAGTGTTGTGCAAAAAAATAAATATATTTTGGTTCTGACAAGATGCTGTTGGACCAGAGACTGCCACCACCTGAGCCTTTCTAATGAATATAGATCTGAAGATGTGAAGGCAGCTGGCCTTAAATCAGTTACAGCTGCTTGTGTGCATGTGTTTGTGTATTCATGTACGTCTGTAAGTATATGAATGAATCTACTGTACAAATTATGTCACAATGACAATAA
Organism: Garcialebias charrua; assembly: GCA_038048925.1. Lineage (NCBI taxonomy): Eukaryota > Metazoa > Chordata > Actinopteri > Cyprinodontiformes > Rivulidae > Garcialebias > Garcialebias charrua. The sequence goes on from JBBPBX010027183.1 coordinate 21,854, forward strand.
TACAAATAATGTTTTAAGTTAGGATAAAAAAGAGGGTCAGCTCAGTCAGTCTTGTTAGGATGGAAGGAGGGATGAGTCAATGAATCGAGGCCTCATCTTCAGTAATGAGAGCGTTTCTTCGGTCTGTCATGGTGAAAAAGAGTTAAGTTGAAGGGGTGGCCAGGCTCAGCCTTAGAGATTGGGAGAGGAGCTCCATCATTTGCGAGGGAGCTCAAGGTAGAGCTTCTCTGCATCAAAAGGAGCCAGTTGGGGTCTATTGGCCATCTGACTGGAGGTTTTCCAGGCATGTCCCACTGGGAGGAGACCCCAGAGCAGACCCAGAACTTGGTAGAGGGATTACGGGTATATATCCTCTGAAGCCTGGGAACGTCCCTCAGGATGAGCTGAAGCATGTCGCTGGGGAGAGGGAGGTCAGGTTTTCTTCACTTCTAGTGTTAGAAGATGGAGATGAAGAGAAGAGAGCTTCTTCCTGCTCCTTTTGACCATTTGGAGTTTTAGTTCAGGATTATTTGTATTTTCTGAATTTGCATGTTCAAATAAAACATCCATTCATTCAAAAGAGGACAAAGAATAAAATGTTATTACGGTAAACCAACAGGAAGCGCTGTGAAGACTGTGATTTTAAAACTGCTTTATGTAATTTCTGGAACCAGAGCCATATAAAGTGAGAGTTGCGACACTTCCATAGAGTTCCGTTGTAAGAATGGAATGCGGAAGTCACGTGGGTCATGGAGGGGGCGATTTGTTCCATGGCTCTGGTTAGTCTGAAGCTGCCTGCAGTAGCGCTCCGTTGCCGCCAGAGGGCGCAGCTCCACAAGGTTTCCATAGCCGTTGTTTGGAACGATTGACCGCCTGTCGGTGAGATCAAAGCATGTCGGAACTCTCTATATATATGGCTCTGTCTGGAACACGCTGGAACTTAGAACATTTTTGAACAGAGACACGTTTCTGGTCCCTCCCCCTCAGAGCCATATATTCATTCATTCAACCTTTATTTAGTCAGGTAAATCTTATTGAACCTCATGGGCTCATTTACGAAAGCGACCTGCTAAAACTAAAGAACAATGAACAGCAATGGTAGAATTTCCTTAAACAATAAACAAACAATAAACAATAGAAAACAAAAAGAGAGAAAAAACAAAAGAAAGAAATACTTTTTTTTTTTTTAACAAAGTATCAAAAAACGAGCAAAACATAAGGTAGACGTATAAAATCAAAGACAGGAACAAATCTGCATTGGTTTTTGCCAGGATTCCAACAGATTCTGAAAACCATTTAGAGAAGTCAAGGTCGAGAGCTTCAGATCTTTTTGTAAGATATTCCATGAAGCAGGAGCAGAGTAGGAGAAGGCCCTTTTTCCAAGTTCAGTCCTCACTGACGGAACACTGCAGGTAATCATGTCCTGAGAGCGCACGCTGTAGCTGCACTCACACAAGACATGTAGGAGGAGATGTATGAGGGCAGCAGACCAAGAAGTGATTTAAAGATGAAAATGTACCAGTGGAAGAGTCTGCGTGAGGTTAATGATGTTTATGTTTATTAAATTTGTTCATTTTTTTACAGAAGAAACAATACAAGACAATCTCATTAAATGATAGTGTACAAAATGTAAAAAAATGAAAGGTAGCAGAAAGAAGAATAAATCTTATTATATCTGCCCCTTACTTACAACAATCAGATTAAACAACAATAATCAGCCATGTAAACAATAATAATCTTCAACCAACTTTTTCAACAATCAGATTTAACAATAATAATCTTCAACCAACAGTACAAAATGACTAACTCTTTCTAATTTTCTAATTGATACAATACACATTACGCTATTTCATATATTTTTTTAACACATTTGTTTTGATCATTTTTTTAAATGTAAACATTGACTTGGCATTTTTAACTACATTCTCCAAGCCATTCCATAATCTAATTCCCTGGATTGAGGTAGAACGTCCCTTCAAACTGGTTCTGAATTGTGGTTTTACAAACAACTCTGTCCCCTTAAGATTATAACAACTTTGTCTTTTAACAAAGTGTATTTGGATATTTAAAGGTAATGCATTATTTTGAGCTCTATACATAACTGATAAGATATTATAGTCTACCAAATCATGGAACTTCAATAACTTTAGGTGATAGAATAATGTACTTGATGGATGACGATAATGCTTTCTAGTGATAATTCTTACAGCTCTTTTCTGTAATACAAAAATAGGTTTTGTGATTGTTTTACACGCATTCCCCCAAACATCAATGCAATAGATTAAGTGTGGAACAATGATTGTGTTATACAACAAATACAGAGCTTTATCATTCAATAGGTCTCTGACTTTGTACAGTACTGCAATCGATTTAGCTATTTTTATTCTTACAGAATTTATGTGTTGTTTCCATGTCAGTTTGTCATCAATGATAACACCCAAAAACTTCACCTCACTCACTCTACAGATGATGATCAGAGTCAGAGAGTCAGAGAGAATTTATTGTCATTTGCACCGCATGTAGTACATGTGTTGAAAACGAGATTATGTACACAGGGTCCCAGTTACATCCAACAACAAATGCAAGAGAAAAACAATAATAACATCTAGGATTAACTAAGAGAGACATCAGCTAGTAATACACTAAGCCCTAATGTAGTAGAAAAACATCATTATAAACAGCAGCACGAACATGAGTCATTATGAGCAGATGGTCACAGATGAACGCAGCAACAAGAAACAGATCAGTATCAACATGATGTGACATTTTGCAGTGTTTATTCTTATTATTTATTTATTCATGAGTCTGACAGCCTCAGGGTAGAAGCTGTTCCTCAGTCTAGTGGTTCTACATTTGATGCTCCTCAACCTCCGTCCCGAGGGGAGTGGTGCAAAGAGTGAGTGTGCTGGGTGAGTGAGGTCTTTCATGATGCAGGTGGCTCTTTTTCTGCATCTGGAGGTGTAAATGTCTGTGATGGTGGGGAGACTGACTCCAACAGACTTCTGTGCAGCCTTCACCACTCTCTGCAGAGCTTTCCTCTCTCTCAATGGATGATGTCCAGTTAACCAGTGAATACAGGTGCAGTGGTGGGTACGATAATCACAGCCAGTTATGAATCTTAGTGCACCGTGATAGACAACATCCAACATCTGCAGGATGCTTGTAAGAGCATTCATGTAGAGAATGTCACCGTAATCAATGGAGGGAAGGAAAGTCACAGATACAAGGCGTTTCCTAACATTCAGTGTTAGACATGATCTGTTTCTGAAAAAGAAACCCAGTTTAACTTTCAGTTTCTTCACTAGGTTTTCCACGTGGAGTTTAAAAGAGAGATGTGAATCGACCAGGATACCCAGATATTTATAGGAATCAACAAACTCAATAGGGACACCATTTGAAGATAAAATCAGAGGAGGATCTGCTGGAACCGCCTTCCTATTTGAAAAAAACATCCCTGACAACCATATACAATATATACAATATATACATATACAACAATATATGGCTCTGCTCCCCCTTGCTCTCGCTGAACTTCAACTCAGCCTCCTTAGCTCCGCCTCCACTGCATGTCCTGTCGCAGCCGCTGCGATATTCTGTGTTTTTAATTCATCTTAAATAAATAAAATAAAACGTTCTAAAAAATTAAATAAAAACAGGGAGCGCTGGTCCATCACACCAGAACACCATGAAATCTGCTGAGCCTCGCGCAGCCACGTTGAACCCGAATTTAATTCGCTCGTGACAAATTCATTCATTTCCTCATTTCAGTCATGGAGTCAGCGGAGGAGGAAGCGATCACTTAACTTTTGGCAAAAAAACAAACAAAAAAAAGTCCAGATCAGGGATGAAGGGGAATTTAATACATTTGTGTCACATACAAAACAGTCCTGCATCGCTTTGCAATCCTTTGAACTTTAATTAAGTTTAAACGGTTAAAAACATATATTTAAATGAGTTGAAAATTGGAAGTTTGTGTATGACACCGAGGGTAGTAATTATTATTTAAGTTGTTCACTATTTTGGAAATTGCATGAGTTGGTTGTATCATGTGTTTATTTTTAAAGGTTAAAATTAAGTTGATTATTTATTTGTAATCCAAGTAGTTGGGTATATGAATTGTTTATTTGAGAAAAAAGGGGCAGAAAAAATAAGATTTTTTTCTTCTTCTGCCGCTTTTCATTTTATATATATTTTTTCTCTTTTTTTCTGTACAGTATTGTATTGTTTTCTTGTTTTAATCATAAAATGAATGAATAAATCAATCAAATCAAACGTGCGCGGCTGCTGGGGCTGGGACAGGCGGGGGCGTGGGTTAGGAGCGTGAGAAGCTCTGTTTTTATTGGCTGGTTAACGGCGGGTCACTGGCTTTTTAGAAATGCTTTTAGTAACACCTGGAGAAGCAAGGGGACTATAGTTTTTTTCAGAGATTACTTTGTCTAACATCAGTCTGTCAGGAGATAGTGACAGAATGAAGAAATATGTTAAAATATATTTTTAGAAAAACTACAGACTGCAGCTTTAAGCGAAGGTTGATGTAATGTAATTTATTTATTTGAAAGGGACAGACACACATCGACATAGACAAACTGAGTAAAACAGCAGTCCCATGTGTGCATCATAGTGCAATAGCAACAAGCTAATTTGCACTAGATGGGCTTTTAAGAAGAAAAAAAATACACGAATAAATAAATAAAAAATAAGAATAAAAAATTAAAAAATCTAAAAATTGAAATGGTAGTCCTTAAAAATAGCACAACATAAGGGATACAAAACAGAGAAATGTAATATGTCAAAAATGGGTACAGTTCTGTTTTTGACATAACCAGAGCTTTGCTTGCTTTTTAAACATATTGAAACTGGTTGTGGATTTTATAATAGCAGGAAGAGAGTTCCACACTGTAGATCCTCTCACCGACAGAGAACCTTGTGCGAGTGGTTCTTCTAAAGGGATCTTAAAATTTCCATTCAAATGTTTTTGGTGTGTCTCCTCTAAAGGTCCACCTTGTGAACCAGCATTACGCCAACGAGTTCAAGCCTTTCCTGGGAAACCAGTATAAACTTGTGAAGATGAGCGGAGACAGCGAGGAGAAGGATTTCTTTGGGAAAGTGCTTCAGAGCACACATGTCATCATCTGCACTGCACAGATCCTTTATAACGCCATGATCAACAAGGAGGAGGCGAAGCACACCGAGCTGTCAGGTCAGTGATCCAGAACCTCCTGATTGTCTTGTTCTGATGGTGAGGCTAACCAACCTGTGATGCATTCGTGGCTCTTCCTAGATATAACTCTGCTGATAATCGATGAGTGTCACCACACCCATAAGGAGGAAGTCTACAACAAAATAATGAGGTGCTACGTGGAGAAAAAACTGAACGGAGAGCAGCCGTTGCCACAGATCCTGGGTCTCACAGCCTCACCTGGGACAGGTGGTATGAAGAAACTGGAAGGCGCTGTGGGTCACATTCTGCAGGTCTGTTGAAACTGGCATCTAAAAATATACATATAAAAATAAAAAGAAACTGGCATCTAGGACGGGGCATTAATTACCAGTATGCTTTCCAACACCATCACTGACTCTCATTTTCAGATCTGTGCTAACTTGGACTCAACCATAGTGTCAACTAAGAACTATGTTCCTGAGCTGAAGAAGAACGTACCCAAACCCAGAAAGACTTTTGACATTGTGGAGAAACGTCCGGCTGTAAGTCTAAAAAAGCTAAGTCTGGTCCTCTGGACATTCAAAAAACAAAACAAAACAAAAAAGTAGAAACGTTTCGTCCGAAAGACTTCCTCAGTCTGAGATGCTGTATTCAGCTCAGTAACATCTTCATCCCTGAAAGAGTGACCGTCACTTCAGGGATGAAGATGTTCACATCCTTGATAGAGAGGAACGATGGTTTGAGAGAGGAGTAAAGGAGGCCATCTTTGTGAAAAGAAACCATCCATCATTAAACAGAGGTGGAGGCCTCCGGGTTCAACTGTCCCCCTCTTACAATGCTGTTATTGCTAGTATCACTCAGCCCTCTGTGAATAGCAAACAACCATCAGGGTGCTAACGATCCATCGTTAGGCTGATGGTCCTCCTTGATCATGTGAGCAGCTGGTTTCGGCTGTCATCAGCCAACTGGTTGATCCACTGTGAGAGGGTGCTATTTATAAGACTGAGCTGAATACAGCAGCTCAGACTGAGGAAGTCTTTCGGACGAAAGACGAAACGTTTCTACAATTTTTTTGTTTTGTTTTTTGAATGTCCAGAGGACCAGACTTAGCTTTTTTAGATGTTTCTACCTGGATTATTGAGCATGCATCAGGGTGTCAGGCTGTCAGCCAAATTATCTGTTTGTATCAGGTTGATGGTTTGAAACTAGTAAAAAGATGCTGTCAGCTGTGACGTGACAGTCAGCTTGTTTACGGTCATGTTTGCGAGGAGGTCCTGAATAAATTTTGTTTCATTAGGATCCGTTTGGAGATCATCTGAAGGCGATGATGCTGCAGATCCACGACTACATGGACCTTCCTCGTGACGTCCAGCTGAGTGTGTGCGGCACACAGGAATACGAGGCAGACGTGGTGAAGCTGGAGAAGCGAGGTACGGCCATTTTTATTGCCCACTGAAAAATGGTGATTTAGGACGCTAACCAGTGTGATGGTGATAAGTTGGTTTCTGGAGTCCGCCCTCTCCCCCGCCAACTCGTCTGAGGCAGCCATGGTCCAAGCGGTTCAAAGCATCAAAGTTCATGCTCAATAATCCAGGTAAAAAATCCAGCAAAGTCAGGTCCTCTGGACAGTTTCTTTTGTTGAAGCATTTTGTCTTTCATCCAGAAAACTTCATCCAGAAACCACCATCAAACTGGTTGGCCCACTGTGTGAGTGTGCTGCTTATGGGACTGAGTTTGTTGTGGCTCCTCGGACTGATGAAGTCTTGTGGATGAAGAATGAAACATTTCAACACAAAGAAACCATCCAGAGTTGTTAGATATTTATGTAGACTGGTCCTGGGGTTCTTGATCTACTCAGAGACGGGATCATAATAAAATTATGACCCGGTTCTGACTGGGTTAAACTGGACCAACAGCTCTAAAAAGAGTCTTCCATGGATTCAATATCAATCAAGGAATAGAGTTTATTTTGCTTGCTACATCATGTAGAAAGGCTTTAATGCACTGTCCCATGTTTTTCCACATGCATCAATCCACATAAGATCCATTGAGATCACACTTAGTCACGCCCCCTCATACACGTGAAAGGAAGAGCTCCCCTTCTGTGAAGGGCGGGGCCTAGGCCCTATAAATTAGTAATGACACTGGACATCTCTCTCTCTCTTCTGCATGCTGATCATATCAAGAGAGCCAGCGCTATAAACTGTAACCTTTTCCTGCCTTTACTTTAATACAATTGATAAAACTTAATTCAGGTATGAGTTGCCACTTTTGAGGGAGATCCGAACAGGGGGAGGGGGACGTGTGGAACTGGAGGCGGGTCTCGGGTCCTGGGACCCAAGAGGAAGTCTCCGGGGGCATGCATCCAGCTCCTCAACGTAACAGGTGGTGCCGTGACCCTTTCTCCCGACTTTAGAAGTGGTAACTTGGTTTCTTATTGTTTAATGATGACACAGCGGCAGGTGACCGAGTCTGGCCAGACTTTTCTAGCCGACTTTCAACATAAGGTGAGCAGAAAAACTGTTAAATCGAATTTCTGTGTCCCCTAAGGACTTAAGGCTGGTCAGTTTCGGTCCAATGAACGCAGTTTTAGTGAGATAGAAGGCAGTAGAACGTTACAGTATAATACGTGATTTCGTTAGAGTATTTATCGGACGTAAAAGTTAACATACGCAGCCTTTTTTTTTTCGCCCGGACGCGTTTGGGAACGGACCGGAAATGTTAGCAACTTGCTAACCGGAAGTGGTCCTTGAGCGTTGTGGAACACTCGAAACACGAGTTTTCTCAAGGAATATCAATCGTCCGGTTGCTTTAAGAGCCCGTAAATACGTTTTTTTTTTAAATTTTAGATAAAAGAGAGAAGAAGCGACGTGGCTGGGAGGTTTGCAACCCCGCGTGGAGATTGTGATGTCATTTTTGTCTGCGTTAAAATCTTTGCGAAAAGCGTGTGCAGTCCGAGACGTTCCGAGTATTAATTTTGCTTGCCGCGTTATTCATTTAGTAACGCGTTAAAAGTTGAACGTCGGGAAAACGTCAAGAGGTGTGGTCGTACGGATAGTTCTAAGGGGTTTTACTAAGCCCTGGGTGCCTGTGGAGATAGCTCTCTGAAAGAAGTTGGCAACCTCGAGATCCTGCATTTTGCATAGTCCCCTTAGGTCTGCATTGAATACAGACATTGCATGCAGACTGGTCAAAGAGCACAGCAATAAATGACGTGTTGGTTATAGCAGTGCTTATTGAAACGGGAGGATCTTTAAAATAAACACCTGTATAACGTTCAGGAGTGACGAATAGCCCTGACTTCACTTTGCCGGATTTTTTTTTCCTGGATCACTGAACATGAACTTTGTTTTCTTCATCATGTTTCTCTGTACATTGATCCCTCAGCTAAAGAGCTGTCATTTCTAACCCGGACCCTGGCCCCGCCGAAATCTGAGTCGGGCGGGGCCGGTCCATAATAATGTGCGGGCTGGGTCGGTGTTGGGCTTTTGATTGCGTCAGCGGACGTGCGCAGCTGACGATCCAATTATATGGCAACATAGCTTGCATACTATCACCTGCCACATGAGGTCACTTCCCCATGCGCTGACCGGCTTTGAAAGAGGTAAAAAGTTCAGTTACGCTTCAGATGGACTACTGCCAGTGATCCATCGCCCAAATGGACGTTCATTCAGCAGCTGCGCTCAGTGGACGCCTGCAGCCGATGACACAAATGGGTGAGATCCCAAAATATCCGACATGTCAGAGCAGGGTCCATCCATCCATCCATCCATCCATTGTCTTCCGCTTATCTGGGGTCGGGTCGCGGGGGTAGCAGCCTAAGTAAGGAGGCCCAGACTTCCCTCTCCCCAGCCACTTGGAGCAGCTCCTCCGGGGGAATCCCAAGGCGTTCCCAGGCCAGCCGAGAAACATAGTCCCTCCAGCGTGTCCTGGGTCTTCCTCTGGGTCTCCTCCCGGTGGGACATGCCCGGAACACCTCACCAGGGAGGCGTCCAGGAGGCATCCTAACCAGATGCCCGAGCCACCTCAACTGGCTCCTCTCGATGTGGAGAAGCAGCGGCTCTACTCCGAGTCCCTCCCGGATGACTGAGCTTCTCACCCTATCTCTAAGGGAGAGTCCAGACACCCTGCGGAGAAAACTCATTTCAGCCGCTTGTATCCGAGATCTTGTTCTTTCGGTCACAACCCAAAGCTCATGACCATAGATGAGGGTGGGAACGTAGATCGATCGGTAAATTGAGAGCTTTGCCTTTTGACTCAGCTCTCTCTTCACCACGACAGACCGGTACAGCGCCCGCTTCACTGCGGATGCTGCACCTATCCGCCTATCGATCTCACGCTCCAGTTTTCCCTCATTCGTGAACAAGACCCCGAGATACTTAAACTCCTCCACTTGGGGCAGGACCTCCTCCCCGACCCGGAGAGGGCATGCTACCCTTTTCCGGCTCAAGACCATGGCCTCGGATTTGGAGGAACTGATCCTCATCCCGGCCGCATCACACTCGGCTGCAAACCGCTCCAGTGAAAGCTGTAGATCACGACCTGATGAAGCCAATAGGACCACATCATCTGCAAAAAACAGAGAAGCGATTCTAAGGTCACCAAAACGGATCCCCTCAACACCTTGGCTGCGCCTAGAAATTCTGTCCATAAAAGTTATGAACAGAATCGGTGACAAAGGGCAACCTTGGCGGAGTCCAACTCTCACTGGAAACGAGCCTGACTTACTGCCAGCAATGCGGACCAAGCTCTGACACCGGTCGTACAGGGACCTAACAGCCCATATCAATGGACCTGGTACCCCATACTCCCAAGCCGTTTTCGCATTGGCCAGCCCTCCCCGGCTCCACCCTGCTTCTAACCCTGGTTCGGCGTGTTCGCATTTTCCTTTTCCGCCCGGGATCCGCCCTTGTTTTGGAACCATCTCCACCGTGGTTCTGATCGGGCTGGCCCCACGGACCCAGTTTGACGTCATGTACTGCTTACATTTGATTCGTTGTTTGCAGCAGGGACGGGACTCGTTCAAACAACCTCAGCGCTAGCTGATTTCCTTAATATTTAACTACAGAAACCCCTAAAATAATTGTTAGCTGAATTAGTGTTTCTGAGTTAAAGTTTTGTTAATGACTGATTACAATTCAGCTTATGTTAGGACGTAAATAACACAAAGCGCGCACCCATAGCCTACAGAGCATTTCCGCCTTTGAGCGCAAATGCTGAAGTTCTATAATATACAACTAATATTCTCTAACTCTTGCGCGTAGCCAGGGTTTTAAAATATAACTGATAATCTCAGCTGGGTCAAGTTATTTTATGTTAGTCTTTTATTGGAGAAAATAAAAAGAAGTAGTTACTACTTCTTTTTAGTAACTACTTCTTTTTATTTTCTCCAATAAAAGACAAACATAAAATAACTTGACCCAGCTGAGATTCGAACTCGTAGCCTACGGGTCAAGATAAAATGTGAGCTTAAAACCGAGAGCTTATCCCTTTACGCCACGGCGGCTTATTAGTTTTTTTGGAGTCAACCTTTCCTATGAAGGATTTGCCGCTTGTAAAATTCTGGCGCGCGCAGGATTTAGAGATTATCAGTTATATTTTAAAACCCTGGCTACGCGCAAGAGTTAGAGAATATTAGTTATATTTTATAGAACTTCAGCATTCGCGCTGAAAGGCGGAAATGCTCTGTAGGCTATGGGTGCGCGCTTCGTGTTATTTACGTCCTAACATAAGCTGAATTGTAATCAGTCATTAACAAAAATTTAGCTCAGAAACACTAATATATATATTCAGCTAACAAACATTTTTTAGCGGCGTGTCCGCTCTTAAAAGAACACTCCACCCACGTCAAGTGAACACTCCACCCACGTCAAGTGAACACCCCACCCACTTCAAGGCTTGCTCTCTACATAATGCGTAATGAACGCGGGCGGGCCAGTTCGGGCTCTGGGCAAACCAGGGGCGGCCCGGGCCATTGAGGGCTGGCCAATGCGAAAACGGCTCCAGAGTACCACCCACAGAACCCCTCGAGGGATGCGGTCGAATGCCTTCTCCAAGTCTACAAAGCACATGTAAACTGGTTGGGCAAACTCCCACGCCCTCCAGGACCCTGCTGAGGGTGTAGAGCTGGTCCAGTGTTCCACAACCAGGACGAAAACCACACTGATCTTCCTGAATTTGAGGTTCGACTATCCGACAGACCCTCCTCTCCAGAACCCCTGTATAGACCTTACCAGGGAGGCTTAAGAGTGTGATCCCCCTATAGTTGGAACTAGGGCTGTGCGATATATATCGTGGGGACGATAGAAACGTGTCTATCATGCTACTTTCCTTCTATCGTCTCTATCGTGATAAATAAGAATAAAAAAATAACTGTCGCAAAGAAGCTTCATATTGTGGTTTAGCGACATGACGGCGCTGCTTTGTGTTTGACGCACGCGCGGGTTTGCGACACATGCTTTACGTTGTTAAACTCGAGAGCTCACCTTGTTAGCTTCCATTATTTTGCTCCGCTGAAACTCGGAGACAAAATGGGTCCAGAGGACACGAACCCAGAGTCCAACCGAGTCCGAACTCGGGTCCAGTTAACCAATACAAAACAGACCAGAGACACAACAGAACCGGAATCAAACGCAACGTTTTCTCTTTTCTGTTTCTTGCCTTGTTTACTCCAGCTTCCAGAGCGGATTTCTTCTTCGTGGGTTTTATTAGCAGCCGTTGTTTTACCGCCACCTGCAGGAAAAATTTGGACCAAAGTAGAAACTCCTTTTCTACTTGAAAACTTCTCCCTTATTTTGTATTTTTTTAAGTGAAGTAAATATATTTAAGGATGTACTTAAACGCTGCAAACTCCCAAAAGCACAGTCCTTATACAAATATATTATTAGCTTATCATAAAACTTGAAACTCCTCTTGCACACGCAATTTAATTTTGTGCTATGTTTCTCAAATTGTTCTTTTTTTATGCTGCCGTTTAGAACTTTATTAATAATTCTCTGCTTAGTTTAATTGTCTTTTCAACTGTTATTGTTTATGTGTATTGTATGCCTTGTTATACTGTTTGTGTTATTTTCTTTTTGATAAAAAAAAAAACTTTGGTCCAAAATTTTCCTGTACACACACATCTTGTTGTATACAGTATATCGTGATATATATCGTTATCGTGATATTAAAAAGTCTATATTGTGATATATGATTTTTTTCCATATCGCCCATCACTAGTTGGAACACACCCTACGGTCCGGTCCCCCTTTTTGAATAGGGGAACCACCACCCTAGTCTGCCAATCCAAGGGAACTACCCCCGATGTCCACGCGATATTGCAGAGTCGCGTAAGCCAACACAACCCCACAACATCCAGAGCCCTAAGGAACTCTGGGCGAATCTCATCCACCCCTGGAGCCCTGCCACCACAGAGCTTTTTAACCACCTCGGTGGTTAAAAAGGACCTGATGACATACCAGTGGAGGTTTGGAAATGTCTTGGAGAGATGGCAGTGAGGTTTTTGACTCAAATATTTAATGGAATATTTGAGGGTGAGAAAATGCCTGAAGAATGGAGAAGAAGTGTGCTGGTTCCCATTTTTAAGAACAAGGGTGATGTACAGAGTTGTAGCAACTACAGGGGAATTAAGTTGATGAGCCACACGATGAAGATCTGGGAGAGAGTTGTGGAAGGAAGGCTTAGACAAGAGGTGACTATCTGTGAGCAGCAGTATGGTTTCATGCCAAGAAAGAGCACCACAGATGCATCTTTGCTTTGAGGATGTTGATAGAGAAGTACAGAGAGGGTCAGAAAGAACTCCATTGTGTGTTTGTGGATTTAGAAAAAGCATATGACAGGGTGCCAAGAGAGGAGGTGTGGTATTGCATGAGGAAATCTGGAGTGGCAGAAAAGTATGTTAGACTGGTACAGGACATGTATGAAGACAGCAGGACATGTATGAAGACAGCAGGACATGTATGAAGACAGCAGGACATGTATGAAGACAGCAGGACATGTATGAAGACAGCAGGACATGTATGAGGACAGCAGGACAGTGGTGAGATGTGCTGTAGGAGTGACAGATAGCTTCAAGGTGGAGGTGGGAGTGCATCAAGGATCGGCTCTGAGCCCCTTCTTGTTTGCTCTGGTGATGGACCGACTAACAGATGAGGTCAGGCAGGAATCCCCATGGACTATGATGTTTGCAGATGACATTGTGATATGTGGTGAGAACAGGGAACAGGTGGAAGAGAACTTGGAGAGGTGGAGGTATTCACTTGAAAGAAGAGGAATGAAAGTCAGCGTAGTAAGACAGAGTACATGTGTGTGAATGAGAGGGAGGCCAGTGGAACAGTGAGGCTACAAGGAGCAGAGGTCACAAAGGTGCAGGACTTCAAGTACTTGGGGTCCACTGTCCAGGAAAATGGGGAATGTGGTAAAGAGGTGAAAAGAGAGTCCAGGCAGGATGGAGTGGATGGAGAAAAGTTTCAGGAGTGATTTGTGACAAAAAGGTGTCAGCAAAGGTCAAAGGAAAAGTTTACAAGACAGTGGTGAGACCAGCTATGTTGTATGGTCTGGAGACAGTGGCATTGACAAAAAGACAGGAGAAAGAACTGGAAGTAGCAGAAATGAAGATGCTGAGGTTCTCCTTAGGAGTGACAAGGATGGATAAGATCAGGAATGAGATCATCAGAGGTACAGCACATGTTGAACAACTGGGAGATAAAGTTAGGGAGGCCAGACTGAGATGGTTTGGACATGTCCAGAGGAGGGACAGTGGGTATATTGGTAGAAGGATGTTAGAAATGCAGCTGCCAGGAAAAAGACACAGAGGAAGGCCAAAGAGGAGATATATGGATGCAGTTAGAGAGGACATGAAGGTAGTTGGAGTGAGGACAGAGTGAGGTGGAGGAGGATGACTCGTTGTGGCGACCCATGAAAAGGGAAAAGCCGAAAGAAGAAGAAGAAGAAGAAGGTGACCTCAGCACCAGAGATTGGAGAGCCCGACCCAAAGTCCCCAGGCTCCGCTTCCTCAGTGGAAGACGTGCCAGTAGGATTGAGGAGGTCTTCGAAGTATTCCGCCCACCGACTCACAACATCCCGAGTTGAGGTCAACAGCACGCCATCCCCACCATAAATGGTGTTGGTCGCGTACCGCTTTCCCCCCCTGAGACGCCGGATGGTGGACCAGAATCGCCTCGAAGCCGTACGGAAGTCATTCTCCATGGCCTCTCCGAACTCCTCCCACGCCCGAGTTTTTGCCTCAGCAACCACCCGAGCCGCATGCCGCTTGGACTGTCGGTACCTATCTGCTGCTTCCGGGGTCCCACAGGCCAAAAAGGCCCAATAGGACTCCTTCTTCAGCCTGACAGCATCCCTCACCGCCGGTGTCCACCACCGGGTTCGAGGGTTGCCACCACGACAGGCACCAACAACCTTGCGGCCACAACTCCGATAAGCTGCCTCGACAATAGAGGCCGGAATAATAATAATAATAATAATGTCTATTCCTGTCATCTGCGTATGTTCCCATACACAGACGAAATTCGTCTCTGCATTTAACCCAACCACCTACCAGGTGGTGCAGTGAGCAGCCCGAAAGCGCCCGGGGAGCTGGAGAAATAGGTGTGCACTCATAGACACCCCAAGCTGGGTAGTGGCCGGGGCGCGAACCCGCGACCTTCGGATCCGTAGTCAAAAGCCCTGCCACTAGACCATCTTGGAACATGGCCCACTCGGGCTCAATGTACCCCGCCTCCCTTGGAACGTGTTCAAAGCTCTCCCGGAGGTGGGTTAACTCCCAGCTCCGTCTTACGGGAGACTCTGCCAGACGTTCCCAGTAGACCCTCACAATACGTTTGGGTCTGCCAGGTCTGACCGGCATCCTCCCCCACCATCGGAGCCAACTCACCACCAGGTAGTGGTCAGTTGACAGCTCCGCCCCTCTCTTCACCCGAGTGTCCAAGACATGCGGCCGCAGATCAGATGAGACGACAACAAAGTCGATCATCAAACTGCGACCTAGGGTGTCCTGGTGCCAAGAGCACATATGGACACCCTTATGCCTGAACATGGTGTTCGTTATGGACAATCCATGACGAGCACAGAAGTCCAATAACAGAACACCACTCGGGTTCAGATCAGGGGGGCCGTTCCTCCCAACCACACCCCTCCAGGTCTCACTGTCATTGCCCACGTGAGCGTTGAAGTCCCCCAGTAGAACAAGGGAGTCCCCAGGAGGCGCACTCTCCAATACCCCCTCCAAGGACTCCAAAAAGGGTGGGTAGTCTGAGCTGCCGTTTGGTGCATAGGCACAAACAACAGTCAGAGCCCGTCCCCCCACACGTAGGCGAAGGGAGGCTACCCTCTCGTTCACCGGGGTGAACCCCAACGTACAGGCACCAAGATGGGGGGCAACCAGTATGCCCACTCCTGCTCGGCGCCTCTCACCAGGGGCAACTCCAGAGTGGAAGAGTGTCCAACCCCTCTCAAGGAAACTGGTTCCAGAGCCAG
>JBBPBX010027184.1:0-37490 GCA_038048925.1 Garcialebias charrua
TCGTACTCATCTGCTCCCACAGACTCATGTTCGTACTGCTGTTGTTCGGCGTATTGTTTTTGCACTATAAAGTGCTTAGAATACTTCTTAATTCATATCTTATTAGATCTTATTTTTCTTTACAATTTATACTTTTGTTGGATGTAAGTGGGACCCGGTGCACACAGTTTTGTTCCACCACATGTGATGCGAATGTCAAGAAACTTGACCTTATGGTGTCATTTCTTTTACAGTCCCTAACAACAACCCGTCTGAACACATAACCCAAAAAAAGTCCACCTGTTTCTGTTTCAAGATTACCCAGCAGCCACTGAGGCTCACTCAGCTTCTTGTGTTCAAGTACAACATGTAATTTTATTAATTCAGACTAGAGCTGTCATTTCTAACCCGAGCCCTAAACCCGGCCCGACCCGACCCGAATTCGGAGCGGGCCAGGACATGATATTGTGCTGGATGGGCGGGGCAGGTTGGGCTTTTGATTGGGTCAGGACCAGCTGTGATCTAGTTATATGATAAGATGACCTGCCGTAAAATCACCAGCCGCACGCGGCCATTTCACCGCAAGCTGACCGACCTTGAAAGAGGTAAAAAGTTCAGTTAAGCTTCAGATGGGACTACAGTATACTGCCAGGAAGTGATCCATCAGCCCAAATGGACATTCATTCAGCTGCTGCACTCAGCAGAAGCGCGCGGCTGATGACCCAAACAGCCCAAACAGGTGAGATTCCAAAGCAGACGTGTCAGAGCAGGGTCCGTGTCTGAATAAATCAGAATGCAGACAGAAACAATTTGACGGCCATGAAAGGACAATTAACTCTCAGCTCCGATCTTCTGCACCTTTTATTCAGCCATGCGCCTCCAACCGTTAATAATTAATAAAAAAAATTTTTTAATTCCAGGTTTGGACCTGTAATAACTGTTAATGTATTACCATACCATACCATACCATTTTATTTATAAAGCACTTTAAACAGGAACAAGTCCACACCAAAGTGCTGGACAAACAAACACGCAACAGGCAACACAGACAATGAAGTACAACACGAAAAACATAAAAACATTGCAGATCATGGTAAATGGTAAATGGAGTTTATTTATAAAGCGCTTTCTAGCCCCCTGTGAGGAGCCCCAAAGCGCTTTACAATACCAACCATCCACCCATTCATACACGCATTCATACACTGGTAGTGGCAGACTGCCATGCAAGGCGCCTTTCCAGTCCTACCGGGAACAACTCGGGGTTAAGTGTCTTGCCCAGGGACACAACGACACATGGTGTGGGGAACCGGGATTCGAACCTACAACCTTCCGATCATGGGATGACTGCCATTACCATTACGCCACGGCCGCCCCATAAATAAATAAAACGATCCAATACAAATCAGCTGGCATTGAAAGCAATGGAGTAGTAGTGAGTTTTTAACCGGGATTTGAAAACCGAGAGGGAGGGGGCCTGTTTGATGAGCAGCGGTAACTCGTTCCAGAGTCTTGGGCCTGCTACAGAGAACGCCCTGTCACCCCTGCGCTTAAGGCGAGTTTCTGGAACTATTAAGAGTACCTGATCCTCTGACCTCAAAGCACGTGGAGGGACATATGGGTGTATCAGATCCGAGAGATAGGCGGGGGCGAGACTGTTCAGCGATTTGTAGACATACATGAGAATTTTGAATTGGATTCGAAGATGAACCGGTAGCCAGTGAAGGGAGGCCAAGACTGGTGTAATGTGCTCTCTTTTGCGTGTGCTGGTTAAAAATCGGGCAGCTGCGTTCTGAACCAGTTGTAATCGTGCAATGGTGGCTTGACTGACGCCAAGCAGAAGGGAATTGCAGTAATCAAACATGTATTGGGTCGGGTGGGGTTCGGAAATAATAACTGCGGGCAGGGGCAGGGTTGGATCAGAATTTTTGGGCCCGAATGGAACTCCAATTCAGACTGAAATTTAACATGAACACACAAAACATACTTTTTATTTATTTATTGTTTTTTTCTCTCAGCTGCTCCCTTCTTCAGGGGTCACCACAGTGAACTAACTCACACATTGACTTGGCAATTCATTTTACACCAGATGCCCTTTCTGACGCAACCACAGACCACAAGCTACCACAGCCCTCTGTGTGGAGCAGAGAGCTGCCATCTTGGGCACACGGTGGAGCAGATGGTTGGGGTTTGGGGCCTTGCTCAAGGGCCCAGGGTGGGACAAATGGGGGGTGGAGTGGAAGCAGGTGTGGGAGCTTCACCTTTCCCACCCACATTTTGATGTTGTTGGTCCAGGGGGGTGTCTCCCAAGCAGCAGAAGTCTACAGAACTTACTGTTTCTGTCAAATTTCATCATAATGAAACAAAATTAATCCATAATATTGCAAATGATCAACGGGATGGGATGTTTAACCTTCACGTTTTAGAGCAACAACCTTTTCAGGATGGAGTTTTAGATTTACAAGTTGCAACTGAATGCAAAACCCACCTGCAGAGGATTAATGGAGGCTCAGAGCCCTTCTCCACCAAGTCAACATTACGGAGGGTAATTTTCCTGTCAGTCAAACATCCTGGAGTTTCTCCGACTGAGCTCGGCCTTCTCTCCTGAGAGTGAAGTCCTAACCAATGAGAAACCTTCAAACCTGTTTCTGCCGGGACATGCAAATTCAAAAGTTGAAAAAAAAAATAATAATAATTTGTTAAACTGGAAAGTAGTTTACAGAAATTAAGAGAAATAAGCACAAGGTTAGAAAAACAACATCGCAAATTCATATTTTATATCAAATAAATGACATACATTTGAAATATGGCATAAACCTAAAATGTATGGGCCTTCTCTGAAGGTGTAGCTGGCTCTGAGGGTTCCCCACTGACTGCAAGTCAATACAGTCTGTCTTTTTGCAAATTATCTCATGAACCATTGCACAGATTTGAGTAAACTTCTCAAACAGTAAAGAAAGTGAAAATTTGTGAGGATCATTAAATATAAAGTAAATAAACTTGAGGAAATCTTTTCTGTGGGTGGAATTTGGAGCGAGTAATTATAATTCCATGTAGCTGTGCAGGTTTGCACGTGTGTGTTTGTGGGCCACCTTGGGAGCAGCCTGTGAATGGGAGGATTTAGCAGAGAGAAGTTTGAGCAGAAAGCTGCTGGAGGTAATCTTGTGGCCTACAGCTGATAACAGCTTTCCACCTGGAGCCTCTTAACAAATGCCTGGACCACCATCAATCAACCGAACGTCCTTCAGAGAGAGCGGGAGAAAGAAGGTGTTTGAAGTTTACTGAGGACAAATGCACTCATGCAAAGCTGACAGAGCCATTTCCAATCCCGTGCAGACAACTTCAAACATGGAAGAGAAAATGTGAATTATTTTCAGATTTTTGCAACTTTTTTGCAGCCCCTTTCAAAACATGAGGCGTCTTGTCAGTAAAACATGGCGGTAGAAATAACACCAAACAGTTTCTGACCATCAGTTTTGAAGCTTTTGTGGCTTTTAAGAAAACGTTATTCAGTCTGACATCCTCAGCTCTGCTAAATTTGAAAAGATCTTGACAGAAATGTTTAATATTCGAGGGATTTTGTTGTGTTTTTAGGTTCCACGGGTGTCAAGCTCATGTCCACCGAGGGCCACATCATCATAATGGTTGCCGACAAAGAGCCAGATGTAACTGTAAGACAGTAAAAATGTAGCTAAATTTAACTAAATTTAATATAAAATAAACATAACTACTATTTAATGTTAAATAACTGAATGTTTTACTTATTCAACTTACAAATATCACATATATATTGTATATTTGCATAGATGTAGAACAATATATCTGCTGTTATAACATAAAACATTTTAATTTGTCAGGTTATGAATCACATAGGGGAGTGGAGGCACAGAGGTTAGAGAAGATGGGCCTGTGATCGGAAAGTCACAGGTTCGACTCCCCGGACTGACATCAAAAGACAAGGTGAAACACCCACACCTGCCTCCACCCTCATTCACCCACTCTGGGCCCTTGAGCAAGGCTTTAACCCCCCACCATCTGCTCCCAAACTGGTCTCTCTTGAAAACGAGTTCTCGTGATTCAATGAGACTACCTGGGTGAATAAATAAATACAACATTACTCCAAAAATCAATGATGTTACTTTACGGGTAACAAAATCAGAATGCATTATGGGAAATGTAGTTTGTTGTCAGTGCACCCTTTTGACTTATTTATTATCAATCAATCAGTCAATCAATCTTTATTTATAGAGCCCTTTTCAGCAGCCAGAAGGTGCACAAAGTGCTGAACAATACAGAAATAAAACAATAAAAAATAACAATAAAAAAACAGCCAGTAAAAAAATTAAAAACAATTAAGACCTAACAAGAATGTCAAAGAACTACTAGGTATTAAAAGCCTGCCTGAATAAAAAGGTTTTAAGATTAGATTTAAAAGACTCCATATGAGTGATGGAGCGCAAGTCCAGAGGTAGCATATTCCAGAGACTGGGTGCAACGACAGAAAAGGCCCGGTCACCCCAACGTTTGTAGTTGGACTTATTATACAATTATCAAACCTTTAAAGCTCTCGCGGGCCACGCAAAATGCCAGATTCTGGCCCGCGGACCTTGAGTTTGACACGTGTGGTTTGCACAGTGAATGCATGTTCTGTTCTGGTGTTGTTATGACTTCTTGTCACTAGAGGGCGCTGATGCAGCATCGTCAGGCAGAAAAGACTGATTCAAAGAATACCAGAGTAAGATACAACAGAGACAAGGCAACATTGTACAGTATTCTGTGTCTAATGTCATCGCACAGTTACTGTAATACATTTTGAGTTTAAATGTTTAGGATTTTTTTGTGTGTGTGTGTGATTTTAGTGATTAGAATTAGTTACTTGCCTGTGTTTTTTAAATAATCAGGACATTCGGGGTCAGTAATCAGCAATCACCCACCAAACATGTTTTTTGTTAATTTTCTTAGATCACCTTTTGTCACTCATGTGTTGCTGTTTTGGCTGAGTATTTTTCATGGTTCTTATTTTCTCAAATTCATATAAAAATCCAACATTCACAAATAATTATGTTAAATGTAAATTTATTCAAGTGTCCTTGAACTTACAAAACACAGCTCATATTGATATCAGGAAATCCCCTTGTTGACTGGATCCTATTGTTTGTGTCTCACTGGTTCTTTGGTAGACCAGAAGAATTCTTGTTAAGACTAATAACATTTGATTTAAGATTATATTCACTTATACTATATTCACTTTAAACCCTGAACATAGCAATGGAGGATTTAATGAATGTTGATAAAAGTCTTAAAAGTCACTTCTGTGTGTGTACATGATTTATCATTACAGTAATTGTTGTTACTTATGGGTTATAATGGGTCTAAATCTCAACTTGTAAAATGTTTGAAACAGCAAGACAAAACTTGTAAGTTATGATTTTTATATAGGTTGGACAGCATTGTGTATATTTTGGGAAGAGGAATGGACATTGTGATTGGTAAGTTGTAAAAGTAGTACCAAAGGAAAACGGTTAAAGCACTTTTATTTAGCTGGATTAAGACTGTATTCAACGCAGTAAAATGAAGATGCACTCATTTTACCACCAGTGTTTTACTGCAATGCAGAAAATGTCTGATAATTTTGCAAACCTTGTACCTCAAAGTGATTTGGATGCATGTGGTGGCTCATCAGACGTGTGCATGTCTGTGTGCACATCTGTCTGTCTGTCTAGTCCTGGCCTAATAGGCCACCAGCTCTTGCATTTCTGACAGAAAATCAATGACCTCCTCTGTAGACCCACTACTTCTACTGTGGGGGGCGGGGTGTATTTGACCCACTGTAAATACTATGGATTCATGCTTGGAAAGACATGAATCCATAGGAGAGATATACAAGGTTGTCACACTTCGCCTTTCACCAAACCTTGATTTCCTTTCTCCGTGTGTTATCAAGCTTACTCACAGCCTTGAGGCGCACACAACACAAGATTAGCCCAACAGATGTGTAATCCCTGTTCACACAACATAGGCTAAACACTTTGCATACTGGGGTTGGATTAATCACATCATTTATGTGAGTTTTTAACTAAATTAATTTGGATGACAGACAGAAAAACAAACAAACTGATGAATAAAGTGAAACGAAAAGAGGATACCTCAGTGTTAGTGTGTTCTGGCAAATCACATAGCGTTACAAAAATGTGCAGCAAAAGTGTGAGAACTCAAATTAGATGTGTTTCCAGATATGATTAAATGAAACATTAATGATCCCTATTGGGGAATAAGAAATATTCAACAAAAATGGATTTATAGAACAGACTGGAGGAGACAGATGTATTTATAGTTACTTTTAGAAAGCGTGGCCTTTTTATGCTTTCATAAAACTACAAGTACATGCATTAAACTAGACACTGAACATATGTGTGGAATAAAATATAAATTATGATGTTTATTCTTTAATTCTCCTGTTTGTTAGGTAATAGCTAAAGATCTACATTTATACTCAACTTTTCCTCATTTAACTGAATTTAGACCTAAAACCCAAGATCTACTCAGGGGTACTGGAGAAGCAAGTCCGACCGTTGGTCAAACCTCAGATCCAGGAGGAGCAATGCTGGTTCCGTTCTGGCTGTGGAACACTGGATCAGCTCTTTACCCTCACTGGGGTTCTTGAGGGGTCATGGGGGTTTGTCCATCCAGTCTACATGTGTTTTGTGGACTTGGAGAAGGTGTTCAACAGTGTTCCTTGAGGTACATTGTGGGGGTGCTCCTTGAGTATGGGATTGGGGATCCGTTGCTATGGACTGTTCAGTTCCTATACAAGAGTTTGGTTCATATTGCCGGTAGTAAGTCAGACCCCTTCAGGGTGGGAGTTGAACTCGATCAGGGCTGCCCGTTGTCACAGATTCTGTTCATAACTTTTATGGACGGTATTTCTTGGGATTCCTTCTCGGCTCTTTGCAGATGATGTGGTCCTGTTGGTGTCATCGTGTCGTGATCTTCAGCTCTCACTGGAGCGGTTCGCAGCTGAATGTGAAGCAGCTGTGATGAGAATCAGCACCTCCAAATCTGAGGCCGTGGTCCTCAGTCGGAAAAGGGTGGATTGCTCTCTTCAGGTCGAGGGTGAGGTCCTGCCTGAAGTGGAGGAGTTCAAGCATCTCATTGTTTTGTTCACGAGTGAGGGAAGAATGGAGTGTGAGGTGGACGGATTGGTGCAGCATCTGCAGTATTGTGGACTCTGTGCTGATCCATTGTAGTGAAGCGGGAGCTAAACTGTAAGGCAAAGCTCTCTGTTTACCAGTCGGTTTACATTCCTACCATCACCTATGGTCATGAGCTCTGGGTTGTGACCGAAAGAATGAGATCGCTGATACAGGAGGTTGAAATGAGTTTCCTCCACAGGGTAGCTGGATTCTCCCATAGAGACAGGTTGAGAAGTTCATTATCCTGGAGAGACTCGGAGTGGAACCGCTTGACTATGAAGCTGAAAACAGTAGCTAAAGATGAGATTGACACCTTTAAAATGAATAACTACATGCAGGAAATCAAGTTAATGTATTTACTTTTACTTTTTTCAAAGCTGATTCATAATCACTCCAAATACTGATCAGTGCCAGCTGAATGGTATTGACCTGCGTGGAACAAATTGTAATAAAACAGAAAATAAGTGACTACAATTGAGCTAAATTGAGCATAATGTAATGGAAAAGAACGGAGTTGATGGAGGCAAGAGAATTAGGAAAAGGAAATAAGCAAGTATTATTGTGAAGAGTACTGTATATTGTTGGGTGGATTAAAACACTACAAAATGTAGTGTAGAAGATAACAAAATGCAGCGGAGCACATAAATTGGAAACACAGCCGATCAGGTGGGTTAGAAGTGAATGGAAACATGCAGGAGGTCAGAGGACTCCTATACAGATGCGTGGATTTCCTCTGCAAATCAGGATGGCATCGTAATCTCAGTATAATACACAAATCCCCAGCCCAAATCCAATCAAACTTAATATTCCCTGTGGACCGAGCAAGGCAGGGCCCTACCCCAATTCTGCATCCCTCCAAACATCCCATTGCTAAGAAGAAGTTTTCTGAGAGGTGTAATCTTTATGTTAACAGGCGTGTACATGATGTTCAGTGTTTGGCAACAGGAAGTGAAGGATCCTCAACCAGAAGCTTTGGGGGAACGTGTTTATTTCATTTGAGTTTTAGGATTAGAATTCAAACGTACTGCACAACAACAGATGAAAAGATTTAATTCACTCAAATCTACATGGACAAAGTATTTGGAGAAATGTTATAATCTTAAAATTTGTCTGCCTCCGACAGTGCATGTGCGTGTGTGTGTGTGTGTGTGTGTGTGTGTGTGTGTGTGTGTGTGTGTGTGTGTGTGTGTGATGTCTGACCATCAGTGTTTAATACTGTCCCAGAGGGTTTTAATCCAGATTATCAGAAGTATAAAGTCACTGAGTCTTCCCAGCTCAACTCAGCGCTTAGTGCACTCACATCCACACACACACCATCGTTTTCTGATTTTTCTGACACATGTTTCAGACACACACACGCACGCACGCATGCACGCACGCACGCACACACACACACACACACAAGTTTGTTTTTCTATCTTTGTGGGGCCATTGCATTGACTTCCATTCATTTTTCATTCATTTCTATAGCCTAACCCTGACCTTTACCCTAAACCTTTACCCTAAACCTAACCATTACCAATTCATACCTTACCCTAAACATAACACATCCTCAGGTCACACCTTAGTCCTAAACCTAACCCCTAACCCACCAACATGATTCTTCTTATGGGGCCCGGGCTTTGGGCCCCATAAGAAGCAGTTGGTCCTCACAATTTTGTATAACTCAGAAAAATGGGCCTCACAACGTAACATAAACAAGGACACACACATTCAAAAGCAGGGTTTGAGTCAGTTTATCCTCTAGGAGGCGCTGTGTACCAAGAGACAAAGATCCCTCCCAGTTGGTGCATCTTCCCAGCAGACACCCAGTCTCCTCGGATGCAGCTCAACCTGCTGCTGCGTGCAGACCTCAGATCAGTCGGACTCAGCTTGACCTATTTCAGCACATGCACTGTATTCTTGTTGCCTCATCTGACATTTATGATCCATTGTCTTACACAGAACCAATATTTGATCTCGTGACAGAACTATTGAGGTAGATACCGTATTTTCCGGTGTATAGGTCGCACCTTTTTATGGTTTTTTCAAGGCCTGCGACCTATACACAGGTGCGACCTATATATGGCTTGTTATCACTTTCGGTGAAACAAATTTTTAAATCCAGCTCATTTCACAATTACGTTCATTTATTAAGGAAAAGTTCAGCTCAGACATATATTTGCTATAATTTTTATCAAACAAATAATTGTTTTTAAGTGTTAATCTTCTTAAAAGCCTTGCTGTGCGCTCCTGTGGCAGACATTTGCAGCAGAGCTAAACGTAGGTGCGACCTATCTAGGGATTTTTCCAATCTATTGGTGATAATTGGATGGTGCGACCTATACACAGGTGCGACCTATACACCAGAAAATACGGTACCTTCAGTCTATTATCTCTGAACCATTCCCAAACATATATTTATTAATTATTTGGTGTATGTGTGTGCATCGAAAGCACATCACGCCAGTTTCCACCCACGGTTTAGACAGCTCCTCCATCATTTACATAAAGCGGTGTGATCTGCATATCGGCCAGTCCGTCTGGATTTATTTCAGCATATATAATCTGATAGAGGAGATTGATGCATGCAGCAGGGTGGGCTGCTCTGTGAACGTTTCCTCATATTCGCACAGTCACACATCTCAGCGACGGTCCGTCTGATTGGATCACAACCAGTCATTTTCCACTCAAACAGGGAGCAAATGAAATGTCTCTGCGACACGCCGCGCTGCTGCACGGTCTGGATCCAGGAGACGCAGAGGCCTTTGACTCTTCCTTCCCTGGTATAAATAAAGTCTTTTTTATTCAGTCTTTGTCCCTCATCTTTGCTGTTGCTCTAATGTGACTCTCTCCTCTCAGATTAAACCTCAGCCCATTGTTTTTCCTTCCCCATCCTTGGTTCTCATTCTCTCTTACATGCATGTTTCCTGGTGCTCTGTAAATTAGGCTGAAAATGGAAGATTAACCTCTGGAGATGAGAAGCTTCCTTAATGTGCCCCCTTCCTCTCACTCCTGCTCTCTTCTTCAGTAAACCACTGCTTTACAATATTATTTAATGGGAGCATCTAATTGGAATCAGCTGGAAAACACAGGAACTGGGTGGTCCAATCATTCACTATAGTCTGCAAGGGGGGAAAGAAACACATGGAGGATCATGATCATTAAGGCACTGTGGTGCAGAAGTTATTGTATATGCAAAAGTGTGTGTGTGTGTGTGTGTGTGTGTGTGTGTGCAGACAAGTTTTGTTTACAGATACTAGTTTTTTATTGTTTCTGTTTGCTTTTTTCCAACAATTTGTACATTTATCACTGAAAGACGCCGATTTTCTTATCCATCCATCTATTTCCTTAACTCGCTTTTTCTTTTCTGGGTCGAGGGGGTGTCGGTTTCTATCTTGTCATCAAAAAATGTTATTGTGCGAGAGGCGGGGTACACCCCTGACAGGTCACAGGACCTTCCTCTTATCGTACAAACAGGAAAAATGAATACAATAAATGTCTATGTAGCTTATTGCATTATTTTAAAAACAAGTTTACAGATCAGATCACTGAATAGCATTCCTTTTTTCATTTTACTGGTTTAATTTTGGGTCCTATAAACATTTACAAATGCCTGATGTCTAAAACATTGGGCTCTACACAGCTGGGTCTGTGCAAATATTGTATTATGCTGCAGTAGAAGATTCTCCTCTTGTGTCTGTGTGCATGTGCTCTTTTGTCTAGCAAATATCTCAAACCACTCGAATTTTAATGAAACTGTGAAAATAATCATCTCATTATGCCTCGTGAAAGAATTCATGATGTTCCCTCTTGAGGAATATCCATCTCAATTCCGAACATAAAGAGCTCAAACCATTGTGAGTCGAATATATGTACAGTATGTATTGCACATTTTACGTTTTATTTGTGCAAACAAATTGTGTTTAGTTGTGAAGGTCTGCAGAGGACAGGAGTTGGTGAGTTACTGTAAATTCTAATTAAATTAAATAATCTCCTTTATACAATGAGATTTGTAGCTCGTAGTGTTCTTGTTGTTCGCAAGTATGCAGAGGAGGACAGAGCATTCCAGGACCACGGTGGAGGTGAGTACAGTTACAGGTGAGTATAAAGGCTTCCACATACTGGGGCGCACAGTCCACAGACGGTTTAGACTTCATACTCGAGCGTACACAAAGATGGGCTGCAGCCCAACTCTGCAGGCAAGGGGCGTTTACCTTCGGGACAAATTGAGGTAGCTGATTGGTCATTTGTTGACACGCCTACTAGATTGATTGACAGGTTGCAAAAAAATAAAAAATAAAACGAGAGCTGGCAGCAAACAGTAGTGGTGTTCTGTGTTTAGAGGTTGTTAATAAAAAGTTCTAAAACATAAAAATAAAAAACCAGGGAGCGCTGGCCCTGTAGCCCACACATCAGATCGGCCCACCGGGAAATCTCTGTGTAGGAGTCTCACTGTCTGCAGCCCTGCTCCAAGATGGCCGCCAATGAACAACAGCTGATGGTCATCCACCTGATGAGGAACACCTCTACTTAAGGCTGCAGTCAAGTGTGACTCGATGCTGGAGCATTGTGCCTTAATGGTATTTATGCCTTCAGCCTGAAACACGTGAGTAAAAGAATATTAGACTTACCTTGTTCTTTGTGCCTGCAGTATCCTGCCTGTTTGGATCCTGTCCTTGTTGCCTTGCCTGTCACCCGTCTGACAGACCTGCCTTGCCTGGCTCTTGCCTGACAGACCTGTTGAGTTGTTTCCCACCTGCCAGACCCAACGTTCTTGCTCTTCACCTGTCGGACCTGCCTTGGTCATCCATCCTGTTCCTTCCCTTTGGAGCACCTCGTGGATCCCACTCTACAGCGTCTCCACCTGTAAGACAAACAGACGAATTACCTTCAACAAACCATCGCTTTAAACTGGACCTACAGACCCTATTCTCCTCCTTATGTGTTCCAGAGAACCAGCGTATATTCCTTTCACTGAATGTAAAAAAAACACTGTTACCTTTTTTAACGTCTGAGTCTGCTTCGTTCAGGTTTCGTACCAATATGGGTTCCGCCAGTCATTACACTTTAGACCCTCCCGCAGCCACATTGGGCTGATTTCAATTCTCTCATAATAAATTCCTTCATTTCTCATAATTTCAGTCATGGTGTCAACAGATGAGGAGGAAGAGATCACTTGCCTCAAAACAACAAAAACAAGAGAAAAGGCCATTTACCAGATCAGGGATGAATAAGGGGAGTGAAGTACACCCTTGTCTGTGGTAGTCTTAAGAGTTGATCTGTAGAGTGGCAGGTTGGACCAGAAAGGCTGAGTTGTTGATGTTTGGTTTGTTGGTTATTGAAGGTTTCCGTAAGTGAGAACTTCAGAAAGACAATGCTCAGGGAGGTGCCAGGCAACAACTTTGAAACACAAGGAAGGAGGTAACCCAAGGAGCACCAGCAGGAGTAGAGGGATGTGAGGACCACAAGGAAAAGCGAGGTTAGTAATATTTGACACAAAAGAATACTATCAGGCCGTCGATTGAGTACGATAAGATAGTTAATGTTTCAATGATTTCTGACAGAACTCATCTTATAAGCAGGAGGAAATCATCAGTTGCACAAAGAGCAGCTGCTGGTAATTGGCTCCTCTCTGCCACTCAGGCGCTGCAAGAGGTGCTGAGATATAGAACATACTAGGGATGTAACGGTACACGTGGGTGTACCGAACCGTTTCGGTACGGCACGTTCGGTTCGGTCCACCTGCGTACCGTTTTGGTTATTTTTTCACTTATTAACGGGAGAATGTGTGACGCGGAACTAAATTTCCTGGGCGCGTTTCAGCACGGCGCTATTGCAGCACGCGTAGCATTAGCCGCCTAGCATGCATCTCGTTGTTTGGGAACGTTATGGCTTTCTTGTTAAAAGACGAGCGCACATCCAAAGCTGTGTGGACGTTGTTTCACAAGACTGAAACTGCAGCAGACAACATGTCTAATGTGAACACGTTTGAAACTACGGGAACGAAGAAAAGCAACTTATAGCAAACAGCGCTAACATCAGCTGCTTTTAAACAACTTAATCAGGTAATTCAGAGCGGTCCAGAGCAGTAACGCAAACTGTATGAGTTTTTACCCTGATGCATGCTCAATGTATGAGTTTTTAAATCTCTGAATCTACGTCGGAATGTTTTTGATTCGCCAGATTTAAAGTTTTTTTTTTTACATGTCAGCTTTAAAGTTCTTCGCCAGCTTTAAAGTTCTTGAGCGTCGCTACGAGACATCCATCATGTCAACACTTAAGCCAAAAAGTTAATCACTTTATGAAAAAGTTAAAACTGATATTGTCAACAAGCCCTGGAGCTGATTAAAGCCCTGCCCTGATGATGATGACGAGAGATTCACCCAGCTCATAACAACCGTTCGAGAAGAGGTATTGTTCTTTTATTATTATTAATATTAATATCTAATTAATCTTTTTTAAATTTAAAGTTATAATCTTATTAACTTAGTTTTTTTACCTCTGTGTTTTATTTCCAGTCTGGGACAGAGATACAGCAGCTGACTTCTTCCTATTCAGGGACATCCACCAGACATTCAGCTAAGAAGTGTGTGATGACTGAACTGAACTCTGAACTTTTCCAGGGACAGGTGGGAGCAGGTCCAAGAGGTTGTGAGTAATGAGGAAAAATACAGACACTGCTGCTACTGTTGTTATTGAGATGGCTGGAGATCTTCACTGAACTAGATCTGTGCTTTTAGCAGAAGATGTTGACAAGTTAGTCTTTTTGGACAAAAACTTAAAACTTGACTAGTTCAATTGTAAAAAGTCTGTTGCTGCTTATTGTTCTGGTTCTGACTGTTATTGTATGTATTAAGATTTTTGTTATTGTTAGTTTATTTATTGTAAAGAATGCTGTTTATTTAAAACATCATCCAAATGGGTCACTTTTATTTATTTTTATACAAACGCATTTTTGGCATATTTTCAAAATAAGCATTTTGTAAGTCAATTTTGTCTTTTTTTTTTGTACCGAAAATAAACTGAACCGAGCCCTCCTTGAAACTGAACCAAACCGAAATGTGATTTTAGCGTACCGTTACACCCCTAGCACATACTGCAATTCCTACAACTCTTGCTTTATTACAGTACAATATTCACTAAAATTCATTGGTTCCCTTTCAGTCTGGTCTCTCAGTGCAACATACTTGCTATGGGAATTGCGCCCCCGCGCCATTATCTGAAGGAATATACTCACGCCTTTACGGCTAGGGGTGTCAGGCAGAAGACCAATTTCGTCTGTCAAGTATGGGAAACATACGCAGATGACAAATGTGACAAATTATTATTATTATTATCGCCGCGCCAGAGGCCCCGCCCTCTGGGTACTTAAGCGGCTTGTGCCCCTCCATCTTTCTCTTTTTTGCCCTTCACCTCGCTTAAACCTGAACTACCTCTTCGCGGGACTTCTCTGTTGCTTCATCGCTCAACCTGAGGTGAGCTTGCTCCCTGCACAGAGCGCACAGAGAATTATTCCTGCGTACTACTGGACTAGCGAAAGCTAGTCCGGCACATTTCTCTTAACCCCAAAGTATTTTCTCCTCTCTCTACAGGTTGCTTCGCTTGACGGCGCTAACTACGCCACAAGAAAAAAGCTACCTCGCTAACTCCTAGCGAGCTAGCCAGCGAAAGCGACGCGACGGAGGAGACATTTCAAGAAAAAAGAAAAAAGATTCTGGAAGGACTCGCGCGCCTCGTCTCGGACATGCCTCCGGAGAAAGGAAAGCGAAAGGCGAGACTTCCAAGGAAAACCAGCGAGACTGCAAGCCCAAATTTGCGCGCCTGTCCCAACGGATGCAGCTTTTCCCTCGCAGCAACGGACACCCACGAGGCCTGTCCAGTCCTGCCTGGGAATGCTTCATGCAAAAACAGCACTGGATGCGCCCGACTTTTGCCCACATTGCAGCCTCATGATAGATGCAGTGCTGCGGCATCGGGTTGACCTTGTTGCCAAAGCAATGGGCGCTTCAGCGACAACAGCGGACGCGGACACCACGGAGCCCCTCACTCCCACGCCGGAGTTAGAGAACATGGCTCTACATGACAGTGCATGTGTCGAATGGGGCGACAGCCCTGACGTGCTGGCTCCTATGGTGGACCTAACAGTCGAATTTGACACCTGTGGCATGATGAACGAGGACGAGATCTCGATTTCACCACTCGATAGAGCTGACGGGATTATTTGGTAAAGCTTTGGAGCAAATTCAGACCAAGCTGGACCAAAGATGCAGACGGGCGGAAGCTCTCCAGGTGGGCATTCCCCGGAGAAGCTTCGCCCCCCCAGGGAGTCTGCTGGAAGCAGACCTGCTCAGTCTCGACACCACTCGGCAACGCGTGCCCCACCGCAGAAGCAGCCAGCATACGAGGAAGAGCCCCGGCAGAGACCCCCGCTGAGCCAACCTCGCACCAAGCACGCATGGAGCAAAAACAGGTTTGTCCCCCGCCAGGCGACCAAACACAGTCTCTGCGAATCGGGACACCAGACAAAAACGTGCCTGATGAATCAGGTCCACGTTTCCACATTACACGATCACCCACCCACATGGTACTGGGAATGATCCCTTCATGTCCAGACTTTACTTGTAACACGGTACAAAAAGCTGGTGTATTTACAGCATGTACAAATCATGCTTTCTCTGGTGTGATTGACATAGAGTCATGTACGTCATTGCACATAAGCACGAATAAAGCTCATGAAACAGTTCTTCTCTGTTTTATTGACTCTAAAAATAAAAAAAACCCAACAACACACAAATATCTTCAGCAAAACATGTCCCTCTGGCCTGCAAGCCGTCATAAAGGGAGGGGGCCTTCCCCCCTCCCCCCCTCACGGCCCACGGTGTATTAGCCTAATCAATAAACCCCAGCAGGGTACCTCTGATTCATCTTTAGTAAGCAGACACAGGCCCTGTTTACACGCAACTTTTGGGTATGTTAATTAGGTTGAAAGTTTTGCGTTGACATGGGCGAATTCTGTGGATACGACTCTCTCCCCTCCACCCCCCGTACTCATGAATTTACTGTAGTTACCATGCTGGGCCTGTAGATGGCGCTGTGATCTTTGGAACCTTCACTACTGCGCATGCGTGCCACTGCTGCCTGATGTAAACAGAGCAGACGAGGCAGCCTGTTTTCCTCTCTGGCTAAAAGTTCAGCTACTACAAGTTGTTGTCAACAAGTTAACAACAAGTTAAAGCTGGAATTTGGATAAGAGTCAACAGATCTGACACCAAGTGGACCGCTTCATCTGCGCACCAGTTGCTGACTGGACCGGAACCGAGTCAACATGTCTGACTTTAGTCCGTGAGAATCAGCTGATTTACAGCAGCGCTACAAGGTAAACCATGTTCTTAATAATGTTTCCTTGTGTTTAGTTCGATCACAGAACAACCAACTGAGGTTTTATTTTTATTTTTTTCCTGCGAGGTCGAAGCTGTTCCACGAAGCGGACCGGCGGTTCGGATGTGGGTCCAGTGTCCACCAGGATGAAAACAACAGAGTCCAGTTCATTAAAGTTCGGTTAACGTGTTTTTAAAAGTGTTCAATTTAATTCTCAGTGTTTGTGACATGAGTTTGTGGTGTTGAATAAATAAATAAATTAAAAATCAACCTGGTGTCTTCATTTTCAGCAGCATGTTAGGCATGACGTAACGAGTCCAGATAGCTTCATTTAGCTCAGATAAATGTAAATATCTCCCACGCTAACATAAATACTGTTTATTATTGTTAAACTGTTAATATATAGCACATTTAGTATGTTATAGTGCAGCGTGACACGTGAAATGTCCGACTGCCTCGTTAACAGCGACAACTGGATCCAGGCAGCTGCTCTCTTCCAACACAGATGCAGGTAAGGTGTAGAATAATTAAATATGAGAATCAAAATATATTCCATCAGCTATAGTTCAGAAAGTGGTGCGTGTGTCCACTGTCCAGTCCACCGCCATTGTTAAAATGCCGGCTGTCTGCGCGTGCGTGCTGCGTGCATGTGTTCAAACAAAAGCTCCACGGGAGATGTTTACATTATCAACGGGGGGTCAGCGAAAAACTTCCACCTTGAGAGCAGGGTCAGAAAAGTATCGGTGTCATCGAGGGGGGCCAGCAGCGTCGTGTAGGCGATAAGCAAAGTCGCAAAGAGAAAGTAGCGGTTACACTCAAAATACGCGCCGTGTAAACTGGCCCACAGAGGCGTCTGCAAGCATCCCCCACACCCCTCATGGAGACAGGTGAGGAGGGTCACGTGCTCAAGCCCTCGCTCCATTGAGAACGATGGGGCAGCCAATACATTAACCAGACGAACACGTGACATGTCCGCACCTCAGGGAGGCAAGCTGACAGAGTCTAACGACGGGGGGGCTACATCAGATGCTCTCAGGCAGCCACAAACTTCACACCTTCACAGTAGCAACTGTGTTCAGGCTGTTGTGGATGAAAACAAATCAGAGTTGAATCAGATCTCTCTTCCTGTTTTTCGAAGGGGACTGGGCTCTTTATCACCAAATAATATGAAGTTTGCCAAACCAAAAGGAACACCTCCACATTCTCACGTTGCAGCCGCCCCTTTGTTATTAACGAGGGACAGGCAATGTCCAAGCAGTAATCAGACAGCACGTGACCTCCCTCTCTGTGCTGATCCAGATCTGCTTTCAAACAAAATTCTCCCAACGGGTGAAACACAGACCCCGGTCAGTTTACCTGGTACCGATGCTCCATTAAAGCCAAGGACCAATAAACTGGACCACTCCAGAAAACGGATTGGAGTCAGGAGATCTGCTTGTTTACATAACTCACAGTCTCACAGTCCTAGGACCCCAAACTTGGAGGGGGAAAATAGACTTTCTGCTCCAATCCTGTCTAATAAGGATGACAGGTTACATCTGCCCTCAATTACCCCTGAGCAGAGCAACCTGGGGGCACATCGGCAAGGAGGCCTTCTTCGCAACCTGGTTGACCCCCAGGGGTTCACAGCCTCTGTGTCACCAGAAGAGGCAGTACAGCCACTTAGGCTAGGAACTGCCAAAAGTCTCAGCTTGTTGGCTGAAAAGAACAAGTTGATAGCATCAGGCCTGCTGGAAAATGTGGTAATAACCATATAAAATGCCCGTACTGGATCAACACAGTCTCTATACGCACAGAAGTGGCATATTTTTTAAGCCTGGTGCTCAGAAAGAAATATTATTTTTTTTCTTCTTTTTTTTCCATTTATAGATGGCCTCTCTTCTCACCTTACAGCCATCCTCTCACACCGATATTTTTTTTAATAGAGAGAAAGAAAAGACAGAAAGTAAGACAACAAAACAACAATTATCCACAAAAAGAGCACAAGGCAAACACACCCAACCTCCGTCCACAATCCTGCAAAGCACATGACAGAACACAGCAACGAAACATACATGCATAAAGACTAATAATATTCATGACCTTGCAGTAGATTTCCATAAATAAACATACCCATACCTACAAATATATATACAGTATACATACATATGCATTCATATCACATATCCATCTACATATCTGCATATGATATCTACATATACATCCCTGCATCCATTTGTGTGTGGTTGTGAGCATGCATAAGTGAATAAGGTTCCTCCAATAGAACATTTAGTAGCGACTGTGAAGCATCAGAGATCCGTCCCCCCAAAGCCCGAGGCAGATGAAGGGGCGATCAAAGCCCAAGACCCCAAGAAGGACCCCGAGCCCAGAGTCCCCAGGGCCACCCGAACAGGACGAGCCACTCGCCCACTCCCCAGATCCGACCAAGGGGGAGAACCGGACGAGCTCCACCAGCGACCACACACAATGACCCCCGGGGGGCCAACAGCGACAAGCCCACAGGCCCCCGCCGGAGCCCGCTGCAAGAGCCCGTTGCACTGACGTAGCCTCAGGCCCGGACACCGAGGCCCGGGCACCGGGGACGCCCACCCCTCAGGCCCAGACCCGATAGGACCAGAGGACCCGAGCTCCACCAGGTAGCCACCAGGCTGAGCCGACACATGCCTAAGCTCCCAACCCCCGAAAGCGATAGCAAGGGCCCCCAGCCCGCCCGCAGACAAAAGGACACCCACCCGGAAATATTATTTCTTATGCATGCGACTTGGCTTAGCTCCTGACTTTCCTTCAGGACTTACTAGAAAAAGGTTGTTCTTATTCGGGGGCGGCCGTGGCGTAGTGGTAATGGCAGTTGTCCCCCGATCGGAAGGTTGGAGGTTCGAATCCCGGTTCCCCACACCATGTGTTGTTGTGTCCCTGGGCAAGACACTTAACCCCGAGTTGCTCCCGGTAGGACTTGAAGGCGCCTTGCATGGCAGTCGCCGCTACCGGTGTATAAATGCGTGTATGAATGGGTGGATGGTTGGTATTGTAAAGCGCTTTGGGGCTCCTCACAGGGGGCTGGAAAGCGCTATATAAATAAGCTCCATTTACCATTTACCATTTATTCAACGATTAAAGTTTTCCTATCAGCTATTTCAGCCTGTCACGAAGGCTGGGGACACAGGACACCTGGAGCACATCCAATCATAATAAGATTCATGAAGGGTGTGCTTCAGACTAAACCACCTAGCAGGACCCTGACCCCTGGTTGGGATCTTGGCCTGGTCCTGGGGGCTCTCTGTGACCCCCCATTCGAGCCACTGAGCGAGGTTAAGATAGATTTATTATCTTATAAAACCACTCTACTCCTGGCACTTTGCTCGGCGAAACGCGTGGGTGACCTCCATGCATTGTCTGTACATCCAATGTGTACCAGATTCGCCCCTGACGGGTCAAAGGTTACACTAAGGCCTAATCCCGCATACACTCCCAAGGTCTTGACTTTGAACCACAGGAGTCTAGACTTTGATCTCTCCTCCTTCCCACCTGCTCCTGTCCTTACTCAGGAACAGGAAAGGTTGAAGGCTCTCTACCCCGTGAGAGCTTTACGCACTTACATGCAGAGAACAGCCGGATGGAGAAAAACAAACCAATTGTTCGTCTGCTTTGCAGCACCTGCTACCGGGAAGGTCCTATCAAAACAACAGCTCTCACATTGGGTGACTGAGGCCATTAAAAGGGCGTACAGTAGCAAAGGTACACAGGTGCCTTATGGTGTGCACGCTCACTCCACTCGGGGCTTGGTCACTTCCTGGTCATTATTCAAGGCTGTACCAGTTGCAGACATCTGCGCTGCTGCGAACTGGAGCTCATTAAACACTTTTGCAAAGCATTACAGTTTGGATGTTACTGAGTTTGACGTCACTCAGGCTGTCCTTTCTAACACGCATACCATACCATACCATACCATACCAGTTTATTTATAAAGCACTTAAAAATACAGCAGCAGCCGTCCGAAGTGCTGTACAAGAATAAAAACAAGCACAAAAATATAAAAACAATCAATCTCAATCATATAAATATCAGAACATCACAAGTAAAATAATACAACATTAAAACAGAGATGTGAACTCATTCTGGTTTAAAAGCCAATGAAAACATATGTGTTTTTAAACGAGTTTTAAAAACAGATATTGATGGGGCCTGCCTGACCTTCAGTGGCAGCTCGTTCCACAATTTAAGAGGGTACCAGATTTAGGAGAAAGTAGCCACACAGTAGAAAGTAGCCTTGAGATGCCTGCTGGTCAAGCGCAGACGTTCACTCTAGCATGCATTTTACTGAGCATTTCAAGGGCGTGAATGGATTATGTTCCCATAGCAAGTATGTTGCACCGAGAGACCAGACTGAAAGGGAACTGAAAGTTATGCACCATAACTCATGTTCCCTGAAGGAAGGGAACGAGGTGCAACATATCTGGCCCTTTTCAATGCTGAAAGCTAGGTGAAGTGCAACTTTGGAGAAAGATGGAGGGGCGCAAGCCGCTTAAGTACCCAGAGGGCGGGGCCTCTGGCGCGGCAGTGACGCCCCTAGCCGTAAAGGCGTGAGTATATTCCTTCAGGTAATCGCGCAGGGGTGCAATTCCCATAGCAAGTATGTTGCACCTCGTTCCCTTCCTTCAGGGAACATGAGTTATGGTGCATAACTTTCAGATTGTCTTTGTCTTTAGGATCAGGTTAAGTTTACAATTTTGGCCATTACATTTTGTTTTCTTTATCTTGTGATTCTTGAGTTTTAGATTTTTGTGTATTTTTCCCTGTGTTTATTTGGTCGATTATTGATCTGCCCTCCATTAGATGTCAGTCCCTCTGTGTTTTTTCAAACAGCCTGTCACACTTACCTGATCCTATTCACCAATTAACTCAGGTGTCTCCACTTTACTAATTGCCTCTGACTCTTGCTTCTCAAATAAAACATGGCAGCACCCAAAAATGCTGACATTTAGCTTTAATTTTGAGCAATAGAATCAATGTACTGTAGTCACTCTGTCCATCTTTATTTCAGCCTGTAGAGTTACTGCTGAGGCATCATAAGATGTACATTCAAGTTTTCAGTACAATATCACAACTTTGGAAATAAATACTAGAAACCTGTGGTCACTACTACTATTGTTGCCTCAGGTTAGGCCTGTCACGATAATAAATTTTGTTGGGCAATTAATGGTCTCAGAAATTATTGTGATAAATTATAATATTGTTTGGAATTTGACAATAATTAATACATATTGTTAAATAAAAAAAAGGTTGGTTAATATTTGTGTGTAGTACCTTTTTTGACCACTGGATGGCAGCATAAGACTGTTTGAACCGAATAATGGATAGTGAGGGAGCGAGCAGCGTGTCTCTTTAAGAAAAATGGGAGGGAGGCCCCTTGACACGACATGGGCTGTCTCTCCTTCCTTTTTTTTTGGTTCTCAAAATGGTGGACGCTTGGTGTGCTTTGAGCTCTTTAGCATAGAATTTTTCACACAAAGCTTTTAATAAAAAATCAGTAAACAAGTTCTCAGCTTCTTTTTGCAGAGAAAAACAACTTTTTACACAAAGGCATGGGTTTCAACCATGAATTTTGGGGCTTGGACAAGACAGAGGCTTTTTCCCCGACGTTGACCTGTTAGCTTAGTCCGTAGCTTAGCTTCTCAGCTTAGATGCTTTTAACGATCCAAAAATGTGATTTTTGGAATGGTTTAAAAATGGATTTTAAAGAGAAAAGAGAAAGGGAGGAGTCAGTGAAGAGCACTAGAGTTGAGCCTTTTGTCATCCAGTGTCTTCAGTAGAAAGAGAGACACGAAGAAACAATAAAGCCAATGAATGAAAATGAGGATGATCATTTTAATTTATCATGCAATTAATCGATTTATTGTTTATCACAACAGGCCTATCCGAGATCTTGTGTCGCTGTGGCCATGGTGTGTGTAGTTTGCATGTCTTGCCTGTGCATATGTTCACATTGCTTTTGACAGTGTGGACAGGACATCCAACAAAAAATATTGTCCCACAGATCTCATTGTCTTTGGATGTCTAATAAATCTATAAGACCACATTTTATCTAACAAATCAAGTGTTGTAGCGTGCATCCTGTCAGAATGAAAAGATGACACTTTTATTTTTCTGGTCTATGAAAATTTGTCAAACACTCAGAGTTCTCAACCATTTTTTTTGTTCACACTCACAAGCAGCCACACACACAGCATTCAGGTTATTACGGGATATCATTGTTTAATTTTTGCTCATTAAATGCTCCAGACAATGACGGAGCTCCTCAGTCTCTGACAACCTCTTTGTTAACCCTCTCCCTCTTATCTCTTTACGCCTCCTTTTCTCGCCACCACTCTACTCTGTTTTATGTCTATTGTATGACACTCAAGGACAATTTGACGGCATCCCCTGCCACCACTTAACCATCCCTATTCATCTCAAAGTAAAACCTGAGAGAAAGGGAGAGAGAAACACCAGCTGGAACTGTCGAGAGAACAGTTTGCAAAAGCCTTGGAATGTCAGATACCTCATTCCACTTACTGGTAATATAAAACTTGCAGTGATGGAGACAACGCTGGTGGCACTGGTGCAAAGACACCAGTGATGTGAGCTGTCATAACCTTATGTCCTTGAGCTTTGGAGCCATCATTCTGTTTGACCTTTATCCACGAGTCAATCCCATCTCAGAGTCACAGCTTTTCTCTGTGTTTTTATGCTTCTTTTAGGCCTGGCCAAGTGTTCTGCAGGTCTAATCCTGTTTCTTGGTGTGAGAAAGAGGAAAAAACCAAAAACAAGACTGACGCCAAAATTACACTACATGCGGCTCCGATCCGCTCCGCTCCTCAGGTCGCAGCTGAGCGAGTCAAGTTTCCACTTCCTCCGCTCAGCTCAGGTCCGCATGGATGCGCCGCTCTGAGACGCATGCGCGGGAATTGCGAGATCGCGCGATAAATCAAGTGATAAATAAGTAAGTCAGAACAAAACAATTCATTCGGTGGAAGAAGGAGAACAACAGTAGAGACTGCTGCCTTGATCTTCTCTCGTAAATGAGCGACAGGACATGGTTTGAGCAACAGGAAGTGATGTATTACATTTCAGAATAAAATACTTTATTTATTTATTTCTTGTATTGCGTTTGTAGGCGTAGTCATAAATGATAGTTTGACAGCATTTTTGTACAAATAAATCCGTATAGAGCTAGGATTAGTCCGCCCGTGGTGATTTTATTTTGTAAATACGGAAGTTGTGCTCGTTCCTTTTCCTGTTGGTGCGACGTAATCTTCAAAAGTTGACTCCGGCACAGCTCCGGCGTCCGGCAGAAATAGAAAAATTTCTAATTTTGACGGACTGCCGTCCGCTCTCCGCAGCTCGCTGCCGCCGTGCGGAGCCAGTGTAAATTCTGTCATTGATTATAATGGGTGCGTATTTGCTGCGGAGGTCGGACCGGAGCGGGGCGGAGCCGGAACGCATGTAGTATAATTTTGGCGTTAGAGGTGGCCTCTGAGTGCATTCGTCTAGGAACCGGGAAAACCTGAACGCAATGAAGCACGAAGCAGTGAAAATGAGAGGAAATGAAGAGATAAAAGCCTGTTCTTTTGTGTAATTATGCTTTCATCTTATGTACATGATGTGTCCCACATACAGAAGTACGCGTTAAAGTTTGCACACATCTGATATAAAACTGGCGTCTGCTTTAAATAAAATCCTTTCGATACGTGAGTCAGTAAAACAAGTTATTTTTGAGCACTTTTGAACAAGTGATATCAATATTATTTTAAATCTATTTTTGTTTTATAATGCAACTGCCAACATGGGGGATCACATTTTGCAAAATATATTTTTTTGTGATACTTTAGGAAAAAGAAGCAGCCCATTCCACATTGTTGCCACAAATACAAACAAGGCTCAGAGTAAATCCAAGGATACAATAATTTACTGTGCATCAGAATAAAGTTCCCCCTGCATCCCCTTTGCTGGTAGAACAGCCGCTTCCTGATGCTTGGATCAATGTTGCAACAAATAACTGTAATATGTCTGACAGTGAGCACTGTAACGCCCTACCTGCTGCACTGTAGAGACGGAATGGGATGTTAATGTAGTTGAATATGAACACTCATTACTGCTGGCAGGAGCTCATTTCATTAACAGCCCTCTGCTAATGTGTCACTCTGCTTTTTTATGTGTGTGAGAGTTTGCCATCTTCAGGAAAATAATTTTCATCTGAGCATGTATGTGTGTGTGTGTAGTTGCTCTAATTGTTTAAATGTAGCTATGATGGTGTTTAAGAAAACAAAAAGCCTCTCATAGATGTGTTGTAATTAAAACAGCAAATCTGCCATAAATCTGCTTTATACTTAAAAAACATTCTGATATATTCTCCTTACCTGCTCAGTGAAGCATAAAGTATTTTAGAGAAATCAATAAATAGTCACCTCTACTTGCATTTTTCTGACTATAGTAAAGAGGTGAACTACATCAGGGTTCATCAACAAAACCTACTCTGAGGGCCAGAGACTAAGCTAAATTTTGATGTAGTAGTAGCTGAGAGTCATCCACAAAAAAATCAACAACAACAACCTCACGTGAGATTCTGAATAACAATGTTTTCAATGCTTAACTAAAAATATATTTGTAATTTCTCAAGATTTTTTAAATTTTCTTACAGCTTCTCCCTTCTTCAGGGGTCACCACAGCGAACAGTGAAGACTTGGCGATTGTTTTAACTCCGGGTACCCTCCCTGACGCAACCACAGACCACCAAGCTACCACAGCCCTCTGTGTGGAGCAGAGAGCTACAATCTAGGGTACCCGGGGGTGCAGATGGTGGGGGGTTGAGGGCCTTGTTCAAGGGCCCAGTGTGGGACAAATCAAAGGGGAGACAGGTGTGGGTGCTTCACCTTTCCCACCCACATTTTGATAATGTCAGTCGAGGAGTCGAACCAGTGACCTTCCAAATTACATGCCCACGTTCTCTAACATCTGCATCACCATTCAAGATAATTCTCAAGGTAATTTTTTCCAACTCTGGCATGACATGAGGTGGGAGATAAGCATATACTGACCAAGTTAATTTATCTGTTTCCATTTCGGCTTTCATAAAAATACAGCACTGGCCACACACTTTTAATTTTTAAGCATGTTAATCACTTCTCAAGTTTCCTTTTTTTTTTTTTTGATTGAGCAGTTTTTGTTATGACGGTAATAACTGCTCCTTGGTGTTAGCTTCAGAACTTATAGCCTATATCTGCTGGTGCAACAGTTTATTGGTTCCTCACAGAAATTTACAGATCCAGGAGTTTTGCTCTCACTGAACAGTGCTCAGTATCATATGGAGCACTTTAAGGCTATAAAGACATCTAAACATCTAAGCAGAATATCCAGGCTAAAATCAGACCAAATACATCCATCCATTATCTTCTGCCTTTTCTGAAGTCGGGTCGTGGGGGCAGCAGCTTGAGCAGGAGGCCCAGACATCTCTGTCCACAGCCACCTCTTCTAGCTCTTCTGGGGGGATCCTGAGGCATTCCCAGGCCAACTGAGAGACTTAGGGCCTGTTTACACGGCGCACATTTTGAGTGTAACCGCTACTTTCTCTTTGCGACTTTGCTTATCGCCTACACGACGCTGCTGGCCCCCCTCGATGACTCCGATACTTTTCTGACCCTGCTCTCAAGGTGGAAGTTTTTCGCAGACCCCCCGTTGATAATGTAAACATCTCCCGTGGAGCTTTTATTTGAACACATGCACGCAGCACGCACGCGCAGACAGCCGGCATTTTAACAATGGCGGTGGACTGGACAGTGGACACACGCACCACTTTCTGAACTATAGCTGATGGAATATATTTTGATTCTCATATTTAATTATTCTACACCTTACCTGCATCTGTGTTGGAAGAGAGCCAGCTGCCTGGATCCAGTTGTCTGTTAACGAGGCAGTCGGACATTTCACGTGTCACGCTGCACTATAACATACTAAATGTGCTATATATTAACAGTTTAACAATAATAAACAGTATTTATGTTAGCGTGGGAGATATTTAAATTTATCTGAGCTAAATGAAGCTATCTGGACTCGTTACGTCATGCCTAACATGCTGCTGAAAATGAAGACACCAGGTTGATTTTTTATTTATTTGTTTATTCAACACCACAAACTCATGTCACAAACACTGAGAATTAAATTGAACACTTTTAAAAACACGTTAACCGAACTTTAATGAACTGGACTCTGTTGTTTTCATCCCACTGGACCCACATCCGAACCGCCGGTCCGCTTCGTGGAACAGCTTCGACCTCGCAGGAAAAAAATAAAAATAAAACCTCAGTTGGTTGTTCTGTGATCGAACTAAACACAAGGAAAGATTATTAAGAACATGGTTTACCTTGTAGCGCTGCTGTAAATCAGCTGATTCTCACGGACTAAAGTCAGACATGTTGACGCGGTTCCGGTCCAGTCAGCAACTGGTGTGCAGATGAAGCGGCCCCACTTGGTGTCAAATCTGTTGACTCTTATCCAAATTCCAGCTTTACCTTGTTGTTAACTTGTTGACAACAACTTGTAGTAGCTGAACTTTTAGCCAGAGAGGAAAACAGGCTGCCTCGTGTGCTCTGTTTACCCCAGGCTGCACACATGCGCAGTGGTGAAGGTTCCAAAAATCACAGCGCCATCTAATGGCCCA
Source organism: Garcialebias charrua (assembly GCA_038048925.1). NCBI lineage: Eukaryota > Metazoa > Chordata > Actinopteri > Cyprinodontiformes > Rivulidae > Garcialebias > Garcialebias charrua. The sequence continues at coordinate 27,223 of JBBPBX010027184.1, forward strand.
GCATGGTAACTACAGTAAATTCATGAGTACGGGGGGGGGGGGAGAGAGTCGTATCCACAGAATTCGCCCATGTCAACGCAAAACTTTCAACCTAATTAACATACCCAAAAGTTGCGTTTCCCCCACACAGTGTCCGTGTAAACAGGGCCATAGTCTTTCCCGCGTGTCCTGAATCTTCCCCACGGTCTCCTCCCAGTTTGACATGCCCGAAGCACCTCCCTAGGGACGTGCCCAGGTAGCATGCTCGAACCACCTCAACTGGCTCCTCTTGATGTGAAGGAGTAGTGGTTTTACTCTGAGGCCCTGTACACACGTAGCCTGGTGTTTGAAAAACGAGTATCTGCGCAAAAAAAATATCTCCGTACATTCATGTTCAGATATTTAAAATTTTCGTCCACATTTCCCCGTTTTTTCACCACAGAATGTTGTAATGAATATGCTGAACCCATAGGTGGCAGCAGTGTAGTGCCGTCACAACTGTTCAAAGCAAACCACAACTTCCTGTTATTATTTCTTTCTTTTTTTTCATTTGTGTGGACAGACCGTGAGGTTGAACTACTATTAAATACCCTGTTGGAGTACAAAGTTAATAAAACGCAGGACAATGTTGACTGAGAATCATGTCCGACTGGGAATCATGTCAGAGCAGGTATGTTGACATTTTTAGCACTTTTTTCTCAGAGCAGTATGTGACGTCAGCGCCGCTCCAGCTGGAACAGAAACCTCCGGTTCTGAAAGTCCACACGCAAACTCGAACGCGGAGAATTCTCAAATCTCCACTTTGGTCTGAGTTTTTTTATTATTCGTTTATAGTTACATCAACCGGAGTTCACGTGTGGATGAAAGGCCAAACCGCACGATAAACTGTTCGGTTTTACTGATATCCGGCTACGTGTGTACAGGGCCTTAGTCTCTCTTGGCAAACTGAACTTCTCACCCTGTCTCTAAGGGAGAGTCCAGCTACCCTGTGGAGGAAACTCATTTCAACCACCTGTATCTGCAATCTCATTCTTTTTGTCATTACCCAGACCTTGTGACCAAAGGTGAGGGTATGAACATAGAACAACCAGTAATAAGTAATAATAAGTAATAATGTGGGCGGCCGTGGTGTAGTGGTAATGGCAGTCGTCTCCCGATCGGAAAGTTGGCGGTTCGACTCCCGGGACCCGCACCATGTGTCGTTGTGTCCTTGGGCAAGACACTTAACCCTGAGTTGCTCCCGGTAGGACTGGAAAGCACCTTGCATGGTAGTCTGCCGCCACCGGTTTATGAATGTGTGTAGCATTCAATATATGTGTAGCACTTTGAGATTTTCAGTAATGAAAAGTGCGTTATAAATTGAATTAATTATTATTATTATTATTAAGAGAGCTTTGCCATACAGCTCAGCTCTCTCTTCACCACAACAGACAGGTACAGAGTCCGCAATACTGCAGACGCTGCACTAATCCGTCTGTCAATCTCACACTCCATTCTTCTCTCACTCGTGAACAAAACCCCAAGATACTTGAACTTCTCCACTTGAGGCAGAACTTCACCCTTGACCTGAAGAGAGCAATCCACCCTTTTCCGGTGTAGTGATACAGACGGTGGTCTTTGATACACCTTCATCTCTTTGACATGTCCCAGTGACACCTTTTCACTGATACTCTCAGAAAAAAGACATTGACACTATTTTATTACATTATTTTGAATCAAAACACAATAAGTCATAAGAGACTCTCTTATTCCTCTATTTTTGTGTTAATGAATAACCTTGTTCATATGATGAATCAAACGTTGAAAGTGAATTAATGTCAGACTGAACTCCTCAGTTTTGTTAGAAGTTAGAATGCAGTTTTAATCAGTTGTTTTATGAAGCTGGCTCCAGTCAATCTGTTTCTCTCTCTTCATTCTAAACAACTTCTTCTCTGTTCTAAAAACTGATATCCGAGTGACCTTCATTCCACTGGTTCGTTTTGACCAATGGGGAAAGAACAAGTCACTGATCACAGATCCTTCCTTAAAGTTCTAAGCTGTTGCTGGAACTGACAGAGTCTGCTGTGGACCTCGAGCTATGATGAGGTTCTCCAAAGAATTGATGATCATCTAATTAAATGTAGTATAAAATAAATAAATAAAAAACGAAATAATTAAATGTAATATTGTTTAAAAGTCGTTAGTATTATTAAATACTATTAACTGATTTTTTCTCATCGAACAAGCTGGAAGAAGAAACTTTGCAAAGTCTGGAATTGTTTGTAGACGAGTGTTACGAAAGTGTTGTCATGGGAAAATCTAATGCTACTTCCGGTGCCGCTGCTAGCACCCCGAATGCTAAAAGGCACAGACACGGTAGTTTAGATAGCGCTTCTTCACCGTCTACTGATAGTTCGGGCTTTAAAGAGATCCTGGAGTCGATTGACGGGAAATTAACTAGCTTGGACGCTCGTTTAGCACTGGTGGAATTGCTACACAAGGAATTCCAAGACTTGAAAATTTCTTTGGAGTTCAGCCAGCAACAAGTAGCATCGCTCGCTAGTGAAAACCAGCAGCTGAGGGGAACGGTTAAAACGCTCACCGAAGAGGTATCACAGCTATCCGGTGATAATAGAAAATTTAAAGAATCTATACTGGAGATTCAATCCCGGAGCATGCGGGAAAACATGGTCTTCTCTGGAATCTCAGAGAAAACAGATGAAGACGTCGAAACCTCGGTTCGGGCCTTCATGCAGACTCAGCTGAAGTTGACGAGTGATGTGGTTAATTCCATCACTTTTCACAGAGTTCACCGCCTCGGAGGTAAGAAAGCTGGGGACACTAGGCCGCGGCCGATTGTAGCCAGATTTGAACACTATAAACAAAAAATGCAGGTAAAAAGCCGAGGTAGGGAACTACGTGACACCAGTTTCAGCATGAATGATCAATTCCCGGCAGAGATTTTAAGCAGAAGGCGCGTTCTGTTCCCGATTAGGAAACAAAATTTAAATGAAGGTAGAAGAGCTGCAATCTCGGTGGACAAACTGTACATCAATGGTCAGCTGTTCAGAGACCCAGAGATTACTCCATGGCTATATTAGTCATCATTAAAGCTGGGGTATGTAAGATTGTAATGTAGTCTGTAACTTTTCAAACAATATATATTTTAACATATTTCTTCACTCTGTCACTAGATTGATGTTAGAGAGGTAATCTCTGAAAAAACTAAAAAAAATATTGTCCCCTTGCTTCTCCAGGTGGTAAATAAGCATTTCTAAAAAGAAAAAGTGACCCGCCATTTTCCAGCCAATAAAAACAAAGTTTGTAACCAGCCAATAAAAACCGAGCTTGAATTTGAATCAGCCAATAAAAACAGAGCTTGAATTCAAATTTCAACAGACCACAAGGGGGCAGAGCCATATATGGCTCTGAGGGGGAGGGATCAGAATGCTTTGCTTGTTGAAATTTTTTCTAAGTGCTGATGTTCTACAGAAACTGCAGACTGAACCTTTAAAGGTATTGTGACATGATTTTGTAAATTTGAATATTTGTCAGAACATATATATCTTATATCATTGAGCTCTGGTCGTTTTTGCATAATAAATTATAAATATATTAAATTTTTATTCCAAGTTATGGTAGTTTTTTTCTCTGGGATACGCCCCTAAAAATCTGCGCATTTCCGCAAAACATCATCTTGACGTGACAACGGGAAGGCACGCTCCAACGTGCATTTAAATAATAATGGCGGAGCATGTCCTATCGCGTCTGAGATATCATTTTGAGACAGTAAATCTTCCAAAACTCTCATTAATAAACCCTCCCTGAATAAAAAAATTACAGATGTTACCTGATGGCGCAGACATAATTTAAAAATGCATACATAGCAACGTGTTTGCTCCGGGCTCTCGGCTAATATTTTTAGAAGCTATCTTGGCTAACAAGAGTCCCTGACACCGGTCACGTCTGAGATATATCATTTTAAGACAGTAAATCATCCAAAACTCTCATTAATATCCCTCCCCGAATAAAAAGAATTACCTGATCGGCAGACATAATTTAAAAATACATCATTAGCAACGTGTTTGCTCCGGGCACTCGGCTAATGTTTGTTAGCTGCTATGTCGGCTTATTACCGGTTGCGTCAGCGATATATCATTTTAAGACAGTAAATCATCCAAAACTCTCATTAATATCCCTCCCCGAATAAAAAGAATTACCTGATCGGCAGACATAATTTAAAAATACATCATTAGCAACGTGTTTGCTCCGGGCACTCGGCTAATGTTTGTTAGCTGCTATGTCAGCTTATTACCGGTTGCGTCCGCGATATATCATTTTAAGACAGTAAATCATCCAAAACTCTCATTAATATCCCTCCCCGAATAAAAAGAATTACCTGATCGCGCAGACATAATTTAAAAATACATCATTAGCAACGTGTTTGCTCCGGGCACTCGGCTAATGTTTGTTAGCTGCTATGTCGGCTTATTACCGGTTGCGTCAGCGATATATCATTTTAAGACAGTAAATCATCCAAAACTCTCATTAATATCCCTCCCCGAATAGAAAGAAACGAGAGATGTTACCTGATGGCGCAGACATAATTTAAAAATACATCATTAGCAACGTGTTTGCTCCGGGCACTCGGCTAATGTTTGTTAGCTGCTATGTCGGCTTATTACCGGTTGCGTCAGCGATATATCATTTTAAGACAGTAAATCATCCAAAACTCTCATTAATATCCCTCCCCGAATAGAAGGAAACTACAGATGTTACCTGATGGTGCAGACATAATTTAAAAATACATCATTAGCAACGTGGCCTGTGTTAGCTATCTGATTCGGCTAGCTTGTTAGCAGCGAACAAACATAATCTGCCGTGATAATTGGCTTTATACACTCAAAGTGTATAAAGTAAAACAACATGAACTCACGTAAAATAAATAGTTTATAATCTAAAACACTACACACCTCCGATTATGTTTACACAAAGACTTACTCATCTCCTGGACAGTCTTCCGATGGTCCCTGCGTTGTTTCGACATGGTAGCTCCTGTGGGACTTTCTTCTGTAGATTTTCTTTTAAAAATAGTAGGAATAGCATCCGGTTTTAAAAGTCTTCTGAATCTTAATGGTAATCCTAAAGATTCTTTTATACCAGGTGCTGAAAACAATCGGCAGTGAAATGGTCGCTGCAGACATAGGACTCCTGGAACCCACCGGTCCTTGTCTGGTCCATTCTTGACAAAGTTTGTCATCTTTTGGAAATTTGTGAAGGCTCACTTGTTCACTGCTGATATTAGAACACACAAATGCACTACAACGTGACGGCATTTTTCAAGTTACACAAATAAAAGGCGATCCTTCAGGAAATGAATCTGTATGGCAAGCAGTTAACACACCTAATAAACGGGCAAGGCTCTGCCTTCTGCCCGTTGTGACGTTGATGACTGGTGACGACGACTGGTGATGACGTATTGCGGAAATGCGCGGAATTTCAGGGGCGTATCCCAGCAAATACCAGAGAAAAATTTAGCATAATTTCGAATAAAATTTTAATATGTTTATAATTTATTATGCAAAAACGACCAGAGCTCAATGATATAAGATATATATGTTCTGACAAATATTCAAATTTACAAAATCATGTCACAATACCTTTAAGGTAAGAATGATTTTCAGTTACTATTAATAATTAATATTCTTAGCTAGATATTTCATTCATTCATTCATTCAACCTTTATTTATACAGGCTAGCCTCGTTGAGTCACGGGGACTCATTTACAAGAGGGACCTGTCTCACTCACACCAAACAACCATCCACTCTCACACTCACACCTAGGGTCAATTTAGAGTCACCAATCAGCCTAACAAGCATGTTTTTTGGTCTGTGGGAGGAAACCGGAGTACCCGGAGGAAACCCACGCATGCACGGGGAGAACATGCAAACTCCACCCAGAAAGGCCCCGGACCGGGATTTGAACCGGCAACCTTCTCGCTGAGAGGCAGCAGCTCTACCAGTTGTGCCACCGTGTTGCCCAGTATCATTATTACTTACCAAATAAATGTAAAAAAATTTTCAGCACAGCTCGATTGGTGGGTTACACAGACTGGTGGTACACGGTGGCATGGCAATTAATGTGGTAGGAGGGTTCTTTTTTTATTTTTTCTTCTATCTGTCATCTTCTAGTGTTCAGTGTGATTTCACTTTCTTTTCTTGTCTGTATTTTTCTAACTCAACATTTGTTAATACACAAGCACAAGGACTTATATACACTCGTATCTGCTTACACAAATACATGATAAAGGTACACATCACTGATTTATCGTTAAAAACAACACTTAGAATATTACTTAATGATATATAGTCAAACATCAAGGATTATGTGTTTACCTGGGTGTTTTATTATCTTCTATATCTGTGATAATGGTTGTGGTTTATCTATATTTTCACAGACACAAGTATGGGCACTTTAAGATTTGTCACATGGAATATTAATGGAGCCGGTAGCCAAGATAAAAAATATAGAATTTTTAACAAGATTAAAAGATTAAAGGCAGATGTTGTATTACTCCAAGAAATTCATAAATTGGCCTCAACTGTGGTTGAGCTAAAATCTTCAGAGTTTCCTAATGTATTCTCAGCCTGTTATAATTCAAGACAAAGAGGGGTGGCAATTTTAATACATAAAAATGTTGACTTCACAGTATTAGATCAATTTATAGATCCGAACGGTAGATATATAATATTAAAGTTATCTATATTTAGACAAAATTATTGTATTGTTAGCATATATGGACCGAATGTAGACGACGCTGCTTTTTTTCATGATTTTTTTTCTAATCTATCAAATCACATGGATTCCTCACTGGTGATGGGAGGTGATCTCAACTTTGGTTTAGATGACAAGATAGACAGACTGAATGCAGCGGGAACTCAACGCAGTTGGCAATCTATAAATATAGTTAAACAGTATATGAACGATTATGGACTTTGCGATGCATGGCGTTCTTTTCACCCTGATAGCAAAGAATATTCTTTCTTTTCACATGTGCATCACTCATATTCTCGTTTAGATTATTTTATAGTAAGCAATTCATTGATGGCAAACATTTCAGACACTGAGATACACCCTATTGCTATCAGCGATCATGCACCAGTTACTGTAAATATAGATTATAAAAGAATAACAACAAAAAATACAAGTTGGAGATTAAATACATCACTACTTCAAGAAGAAGAATTTTTGCTATATTTTAAAAAAGAATGGGCATCGTATTTAGAATTTAATGACTTGCCAGGAACTTCAGCATGTACACTTTGGGAGGCTGGGAAAACAGTCATGAGAGGTAAAATAATATCCTATTCAACAAATAAAAAGAAAAAAGAAAATAAACGTATTGAGGAATTAGAGAAATCCATTAAACTATTAGAAGGTCTACAAGGAGAGGAAACACAGCAAAAGCTACGCAAATTAAAATTAGAACTAAATGAATATATTGATAAGAAAAATAAATTCTTGATACAAAGACTTAGATTAGATAATTTTGAGTACGGTAATAAATCAGGTAGCTTTTTAGCTAATCAACTCAAATTAAACAAAGAAAAAACATCTATTTATGGTATTAAAGATAAAGATGGAAATATAATTCATGATGAGGGAAAAGTAAACAATATTTTTAAAGATTTCTATAAAAATCTTTACACTCCACAAATAAATCCATCTAATAAGGATATTAATGAATTCTTGGAGAAAGTAACACTTCCTAAACTAGATATTAGTCAATCATCAAAACTAGACTCACCATTAACATCGGATGAGCTCCATGATGCAATTAAAAGCATGCCTAATAAGAAATCTCCAGGTCCTGATGGATATCCAGTAGAATTCTATAAAAAGTTCTGGGATATACTGGAACCGATATTTTATAGAGTGCTATTTGAGTCCGAAGAAAATGGTAGACTACCAACACATATGAATTCAGCCAACATTAGTCTCTTATTAAAACCAGGCAAAGACCCAGTATTACCTACCAGTTATCGTCCAATCTCTCTTATTAATGTTGATGTTAAAATAATTTGTAAAGTCTTATCTAAAAGACTAGAGAAGATAACTCCTGTTATTATACATCCAGACCAAACCGGATTCATAAAAGGAAGACACTCAAACTCAAATACACGCAGATTATATAATATAATAGAGTATTCATATTTGAAAAATATTGAAACAGCTATTTTTTCATTAGATGCAGAAAAAGCATTTGATAGAGTAAATTGGAATTTCTTATTTGCTACCTTAAATAAATTTGGATTTGGGAATTACTTCATTAATTGGTTAAAAATATTATATAGTTCACCAACAGCGTGCGTCAGGACAAATAATCAATTATCTTCAAGCTTCTGTTTACAGAGGGGAACCAGGCAAGGTTGCCCACTTTCACCAGCATTATTTGCTATTTTTATTGAACCTTTAGCAGCAGCAATAAGGCAAAGTGCTGATATTAAAGGCATAAAGGGTAGAAACATAGAACATAAAATTAGTCTTTATGCTGACGATGTTTTGCTTTTTCTTGAGAACTCAGGAAACTCAATATCTAATGTTATCAAATTAATAAACTCGTTTTCAAAAGTTTCTGATTATTCTATAAACTGGACAAAGTCTACAGTTCTTCCAATAAATTGCGTGTTTAATAATTCTCTTAATGAAAAACTACAATCAGGTAACATTAAATATTTAGGTGTTAATATCTCTCCTAAATTGGAAGATTTAATAAAATTAAATCATATCCCACTATTAAAGAAAATTGAAGACGATCTTACTAGATGGAGATCTCTACCCATATCACTTATGGGAAGAGTTGCCTCAGTAAAAATGATGGTGCTGCCGAGAATAAATTATTTATTTACAATGATTCCAAATAAACCTTCAACTGAATGGTTTAAGTCACTAGACTCCTCTATATCTAAATTCCTTTGGAAAAATAAAACTCCACGTATTAGTTTAAAAACATTACAGAAATCTAAAGATACCGGAGGATTAGAACTTCCAAACTTTTATTACTATTATTTAGCCAACAGGTTAAAATATATATCAAAGTGGTTAAAACCGAATGCACTAGATGAAACTTGGATAGATATAGAACAAACTTTATGTAATGATATTAGGATTTCAGATCTACCATTTATCAGTACAGTTTTAAAAAGACATGTCTGCTTTAAGAGCATCAATATTAGCTCATCTCTGATGGCATGGTGGGAGTATCTGAAAATGACAAAGTCTTCACTTCTCCCATGTACACATACACCTCTCTGGAACAATCCTGACATTCAACAAGAAAATAATATGTTAAATTTCCCAGGTTGGAGAATGAAAGGAATTGATTGTCTGGAACACATATTTGAGGGCATAGACTTTATTCCATTTAATAAATTAATAATACAATATGACATTGATAATAAATATTTCCTACAATACCAACAAATTAAGTCAATTGTAAAAAAGAAATTTAAGCTTAAAAAAACATTGTTGGAAACACCAACATGTGTGTTAGAGTTTATTAATTTTCAACCACCTAAATTATTATCTAAAATATACAAAAAATTATCTAGAATCGATGACTCGATAGCACTACCTGTTGAAAAATGGGAGTCAGATTTATCAATCAACTTCGAACAAAAAATTTGGTCTCAAGTATGTTCAAATACTTTTAAATTGACTAGAATCTCCAATTTACAATTAATACAATATAAGGTTCTCTATAGAGTACATTATACAGGTCAGCGGATGTTTAAGATGGGCTTTACAACATCTAACAACTGCTCACAGTGCATAAGTAATATACCTGATGATTATATTCACGCACTCTGGTTCTGTCCACCCGTTCAGAGGTTCTGGGTACAGGTATGTGAAGACTTGTCTAAATGTTTGAAAGTTAATATCCCACTCTCTCCATCTGTTTGCTTATTGGGTATCTTTGAAGATGTTATACTGGAAAAAAATACATCCTATATGCTTTTCACTGCCTTATGCATCGCAAAGAAAACCATACTCGTAAATTGGAAAAATAAAAATAATCTTAGCATTAATCAGTATAAAAATCTTCTGTTAGATCATATTAGTCTTGAAACAGCATCTGCCGACACATCGGATCAATCTATTTGGCATTCTTTGATCGGCTCCGTTACGTAGTGAGGGTGGGGGGTCTGGGATCTGGCCTTGTGGGGCATTGGGGCTGGTGGGGGGGGTTGGGGTTTGGGGCGCCGGGGGGTTAGGGCTGCTTGGGCGGGGAGGACCCTGTCTTCAACCT
>JBBPBX010027186.1:12978-37488 GCA_038048925.1 Garcialebias charrua
AGAGAGAGAGAGAGAGAGAGAGAGAGAGAGAGAGAGAGAGAGAGAAAGAGAGAGACACTCCATCTGCGCGTGAGAATAATCCGCACCCGCGCAGCATGTTTCAACCATTATTATATTAATTGTGTTCAGGATTTAACTGCAGCCTGTTCACAAAACTTTCCATAAAAAAAAAATGCACAGATTCCACACATTATTATTATTATTATTATTAAGGCTTAATTTTCCAAAATAAATCAACACTTACTGCTGATTTCTTTTATGTTGTTTTAGTCACAATGTCGCCTTCCTCCTTTTTTCACGCACTCTGGCACTTTTAAAACATTCATAAAAGCACGTTCCCATGCTGCTCCTTTTACATTGTTCTGTTGAATTCACTTTGATGCATGACATCCTCCCTTTCTCCATTTTAAAAAGCATTTTACAATATAAAATAATAATAATATACATAAAAAAATTCCTCCCCCTAAAGAAATTAGCATAACCATTCCCCCATCAATAATATGGCTATGTCTATGGGGGTGATAGCAGGGAGCAGTAGGGGTGTTTCTTTTGACGATTCTCCATGGATCAACGGCGCGTCATCAGCTCCTTTTGAACTTGTTATAGCAAGTCAAGTGATTCTTTATCGGCTGACAGGCCTGACAATCCATCGGGGATGGGAAAGCAGGTCAAAAAGGAAGTTGCCATATGGACTTAAGCATGCAAATTTCCAACAATGCATTGCACTGAATGTTGTCCTCTGGCAGAGGGGAGAGGAGGGGTGGAGATGGGTACTGACATACAGTGGGTTCAAGTGGCCTCTGCAGAACCCTTTGTGCCAGGTGCGCTGCAGGCTGAACACAAAACACAACTTCACGTTGCAGAAGAATGTGGGTCACCAGCTGATGACGGACAAATGGTTTGGCTAGTCTTGTACTGGTGTCCCCAACAGTACTGACGAGGGCAGGAACTGTTGTTTCCTATGTGTGCTAACACAATTTATCTGCAATTTGCAAGTGAGTGAAGGCAGCCTCTGGCCTCTGTGTGTGGAGTTCACATGTTCTCCCCGCGCATGTTTACTCTGGTTTCCACCCACAGACCAAAAACATGCACGTTAGGTTATTTAGTAACTCTAACTTGTCCATAGGTGAGAGTCAGAGAGTGAATGGTTGTTTGGCTCGTTGGTCTCTGTGGTCCTGTGTGGACCATCCCTCTCCTCGCAGGGTGACTGTTGGAGCACCAGTTCCCTGTGATCCAGCAAGAAGAAGTGCGTAAGGATAATAAACAGATAGATGTATGTGAATATAAACTTGACATGTCCAGATGATGGTTGGAGTAAATCTCGAATTAAGGCTCACACATGAAGCAAAACCAGAGTTACTTTGAGCTGATTCCTTAAAGCTCCAGTACAAATCCCACTACATAACTTCTGCAACAGGTGCAGCAGCACCAGATATCACCCGAGTGTTGCTCTGCTTCTCTGCGAGCCTTAAAGGGATAGTGCAGATCTTTAGAAACTGGGTTCGGTGGAATGGTTAGATAGCTCACCATACAGCCTCCATTTGGAGAAGTAGAGTTTATTTGGATCTGATTGACGAGCTGCTGGCTAGTCCAAGCAAGGCTAGGTACAATAAACAAATAAATAAATAAGCCAAAAATAATAGATAAAAAACCAATAGTTCCCTTATCAGTCAGGTTCACTGCGGTGCAACATATGACTATGGGAATTGCGCCTCCGCCCAGTTCACCTGAAGTAATACAATCACGCATTTTAAGATAAGTGGGCGTCAGCATCACCAGGGGCCTGCCCCTGTGGTATAAGAGATGCTGACTACCCACGTACATCCTCTTTTGCCCTTCACCTCGCTTCACACCTGAACTTTGCAGGACTCCGTGTGACTGGATCGCTCGACTGGAGGTGAGCTCGCTCCCTGACCAGAGTGTCACGGACTTCCCTGCGAGCACTTTGTTTAGATGAATGCTATCCTAGTGCAGTCGACTTCGACATTTTATTGAACGTTTTCCTGCTGTTTCGTCGCCCAGTTTAGCGGGACGCCAAATGCGTCACACGCTACCTGCTAAGCTAACGGAGCCAACGGGTTAGCCACCACGAACAATGTAACGAGAGGATTCAACGTTTTCTGGCTGTTTTGTCACCCAGTTTAACGGGACGCTATCTGCGCAACACGCTACCTGCTAAGCTAATGGAGCTAGCTGGTTAGCCACCTCGAACAGCTAAGCGAGAGGAATCTACATTTTTCCGTTGTTTCATCGCCCAGTTTAGCAAAACACTATCTGTGCCACACGCTATCTACTAAGCTAACGGAGCCAACAGGTTAGCCACCACGAACATCGTAACAAAAGGATTTCTTCAAACCAAGTTTAGCGATGACTAACTGGTTTCAACTCGACGTCTCTTCTCGGCCATGGCTCCGGAGAAGAGCAAGAGGAAATTGAAGAACTCCAATAAGACGAGCAGGCCAGCAAGCCACGGCTCCCGACCCTGTCCCAATGAATGTGGCTATTTCATATCAGCAACGGACATCCACGAGGCCTGTCCGTTCTGCCTAGGAATGGTCCACGCAAAGACAGCTTTGGTCTCCCCCAAATCTTGCCCTCACTGCAACCAGCTGCGTGAGGCAACGAGACGAAGACGGGTGGACTTCGTGGCCAAGGCCATGGGCAGTTCCACCGCGGCGCGAGAACCGCTCCTCACAGAGGCCCTCATTCCCACAGCGGAGTTGGAGGCAGATGAGATGGAGGACAGCGGCGCTGGAACCTGGGGTGAGACAATGGACGTTGTTGCCCCCGTGGGGGACTACACAGTAGAGTTCGACACGAGGGACTTGTTACGAGCCGACGAGCTCTCACTAACAGCCTCGGGCGAGATTACGGACGACGAGGCGGACAATGAGGAGGACGGAGAAGACGAGGACTTCTCCCAGAGCCCAGTGGCAGGTCAACCAGAGACAGACGTGTCCACCCCCGCTCTGTTCGAGCTGTGCCGCAGAGCCACGGACACTTTGAAGGTAACTTGGCCAGAACCCCCCCTCGACAACAAGTAACGAGGTTGGCGGGGAACTTCTTCTACGCCAAGCAGCAGTCGGCCACGAGGCACAGGATGCCCATCTTTCCCGACTTCCAGACAGAGCTGACGCACACCTGGGCTGAACCCAGGGCCCCCCTGACACTGCCTCTCTCCCAGTTCCTGGACGTGGACGGAATGGAGGCAGCGGGCATGGCCCACATTCCTCAGATGGAGGAGACTTTGGCGGCTCATTTGGCCCCCAGGACGTCTAGCTCAAAACCCATTCTGCCCAGCAAGGCCTGCCGTGTGTCAGCCTTACAGCTCTAGAAGAGCTACCGACAACAGGGCCTNGTGGCCAAGGCCATGGGCAGTTCCACCGCGGCGCGAGAACCGCTCCTCACAGAGGCCCTCATTCCCACAGCGGAGTTGGAGGCAGATGAGATGGAGGACAGCGGCGCTGGAACCTGGGGTGAGACAATGGACGTTGTTGCCCCCGTGGGGGACTACACAGTAGAGTTCGACACGAGGGACTTGTTACGAGCCAACGAGCTCTCACTAACAGCCTTAGGCGAGATTACGGACGACGAGACGGACAATGAAGAGGACCAAGAAGACAAGGACTTCTCCCAGAGCCCAGTGGTAGGTCAACCAGAGACAGACGTGTCCACCCCCACTCTGTTTGAGTTATGCCGCAGAGCCACGGACACTTTGAAGGTAACTTGGCCAGAACCCCTCCCTCGACAACAAGTAATGAGGTTGGCGGGGAACTTCTTCTACGCCAAGCAGCAGTCGGCCACGAGGCACAGGATGCCCATCTTTCCCGACTTCCAGACACAGCTGACGCACACCTGGGCTGAACCCAGGGCCCCCCTGACACCGTCTCTCTCCCAGTTCCTGGACATGGATGGAAAGGAGGCAGCGGGCATGGCCCACATTCCTCAGATGGAGGAGACTTTGGCGGCTCATTTGCCCCCCAGGACATCGAGCTCAAAACCCACTCTGCCCAGCAAGGCCTGCCGTGTGTCAAGCTTACAGCTCGAGAAGAGCTACCGAGCACAGGGCCATGCTGTGCGCGCCATGAACGTCTCTGCAACGATGCAGGCCTACCTGGCCGAAAAACTTCTGGAGCTCCAGAAGACCTCCAAAAAGAGAAAGGCAGCCGAGGTTCTGGACGAGGCCCGAAAGCGACAGACTTTGTCCTCCGCCTCATGGGAACTGCAGCCATCGCTCAGGGAAAAGCCATGGCCAAGACGGTGATCGCTCAGCGTCATTTGTGGTTGACCCTGACAGACCTTCCTGAGTGTCAGCGCGCCCCATTCCTCCACCATCCCATCCAACCCACAGGCCTGTTTGATGGGGCGTTGGAGCGGATCCAAAGCAGACTGGATCAGTGGAGGAAACAAGAAGAAGCCCTACGTGAGGGGATGTCCAGAAAACATTTTGTGCAACCCAGAGAATCGAGCGGGCACAAGGGCCAACAGCAGCGACACCACTCCACCACGCGTCGACCAGCTAAGAAAAGGCCAATCCTCGAGAGGGAGTAATGACCTAAACCCACCTCAGAGCCTCCTCAAGCGGGCCAGGCCTGGTCGAAGAAAAGGTTTGTTCCACGTCAGGCAGGACCACCACGGTCCTCCTCAACAAACCGTGACAGGAAGCAAAAGTCATCCTGAGCCAGGACTGCTTCACCCCCATTCAGGCGTTTCCACCCAAAAGGAAAAGAGGAAAGCCGAACTTTTAATACCAGCTATTGTGCTAAAGAAGCCACGGTTAACTGGTCCAGAACATGTAAACACACAAAATCACTCAAATGTTTGTGCAACAATGAAAAATGGTTATTTGAGCACGAAAATAAAGTCTCAGAAAACACAAAATGTTATGTGTCCCATCTTAGCTTTAGAAGGGAAAACACAACACCTTTTTATGCAAAATGTGTCAATAAAGAGACAAAGGGACCGGTTCACACTGTAGTAATATAGGACTTACGGGTCAGTTTACTGACTTACCTATATTTTAGATGAAAGGTTTGAGCAGATTTTATCTACACACACCTATCATCAAGTATTCACGAGTTCACCCCTTTTCCGGATTAAATTGCTTTGATGTGACTAGACAAATGTAATTTCACGAGAGACGTCAACTTATGTTGATCTACCAAAAAATAGACCTTTTTATTGAGACAATCATAAAAGTACATTAAACATTGTATCGAGATTAGTTCTGATTTAATAACTACTGTAGACAAAAATTCAAATTAAACAAACAGACAAGTTAGGTTTAACTTTCCTGTTGGCACATTTACTTAACAGATTAATGGCTTAAGAAAAATAAGATTAAGGAGGAAGAAGTGAAAAATGAAAGCTAAGTTTAAAGGAAGTTAATTATTTTGAAATGACAGGGTGACACTTTCCCAACACGAGTTCAGCTGGACTTCTCACACGTTCAGAACACAATCAACGCCTCGTTACCTGTTGACGATACGTCTCTGGAGATAAGAGTTGAAGTTTGTGGACACTAACGGACTGTGTTGTCCAGTTCACGTCCAAATGACTTCCGCGCGTGTGTGCTGATTCAGACGAGCAAAAAGAGCGCTTCTCCCGGCAGGAACAGAGCCAGCTCCTGACTGAGCTTTCAAAATAAAACTCCCAGAAAACAAATTCTTTCAGAAATGAGTGAATGAGGCACAGCAAGGCTTTACTGTGACTCTGCTGAGAACGTAGGTCTAATTGACAAAATGACCACAACGTCTCCAGCTTCCAGAGAAAACCAAGTTGTTTAGTTAGTTCTCTCCAACGCACTAAAGTCAAAATGGAAGTAAGACTTTATATGGAGGGCGGAGTCTGCCCACCTCCTGAATGGCTACTGGCTGGTTTAACAAAATGAAGGAGGGATTTTTCATTCCCATAGTGGAAGATCTCTGAAGGACAGTAGGAAAACTTGTTTATAGAATCGGCCAGATGGCCGCTTGTGAGCACAGAGAATATTATGGCTACTTCACAGACAACACAAAAGAAGCTGCAAGTTAAAAGTTTACCCTGAACTTGTGCCTTAGATTCAAAGCCTACTGTACTGAAAAATAAACCAGCAGAAGGGTCAAACTCATGCAAGTAACAGATCATCATTAAATGACAAAAGTATACTGTTGATCAATTCTGAATTAACACACATTAAAAGAAAGTTCTTTCTGATTGATTGGTGTCCATTAATTCAAAATAATTGTAACAAAATAGTGTCCACTTGTCTTCTTCAGAGCTCAAGAAAAGTGTAACACTCAGAGTTTCAGAGAGATGTGAAGAGGTTTAAATCCAATACGGACATGAGAGTGCTGTATCCCTACAACACACTCGGCTTCCCCTGTTCTGATAAGACACAGTCTCTCAGGAGATACAATGAGCCCCTGCAGGAGGTCAGAGACCTGTCTGCCCCAGACAGAGTCTCTGACCCCGGCAGTTGGACAGACAGGCCTGCTGAAGAGCGGGTGGGGGGTGGGGCACTCTCTTGCCACCCTTCCCTCTCACACACAAGGTAAACATGTCCTCCAGGCTGACAGCACGTGCTACAGCATGGGAGACATGCAGCCCAGGTCCCTGGGTTATGTCAATCATAACTCACGGGTACAAGTTGCAATTTTTCAAACAACCACCACCCTTCCTAGGAGTGGTGAAGTTAGCCATAACCCCATCTCGCGCTCACGTTCTGAGGGAGGAAATTTGCTCCATGATGCAGAAAAATGCAATCAGGACAGTTCCGGCTCACCATGTAAACAGAGGTTACTCCAGCAAGTACTTCATCATTCCAAAGAGAGGGGGCGGTCTCAGACCGATTTTGGATCTGAGAGGTCTAAACAAAAGGATACTTATCTTCAAGTTCACCATGTTGACCATAAAACAAGTACTCTACTCGATATACCCGAGAGATTACTTTTGTAGCATGGACTTAAAGGATGCTTTTTTCTACATTAGCAGCTGGCACACACACAGGAAATTCCTACGTTTTGCCTTCGAGAACAACACATGCAAGTTCCAGGCCATGCCTTTTGGCCTAAAAATCGCGCCAAGGACATTCATGAAATGCCAGGAGGCAACCCTGGCACCCATGAGGAGCTAAGGCATCGGAATGTTGAATCATATCAACGACTTGTTGGTCCTAGGCGACAGCAATGTCCAGGCAAAAGCACACACAGACATGGTAATGTCTCACCTGAGATCACCGGGTTTTGTCATAAACCTGGAGAAGAGCAGTTTGTCTCCATCTCAGATTTCTGTTTTTCTGGGAGTAAAATTGAACTCCATTCTGTACAGGGCAAGGCTCTCAGAGGCACTGGTGGCAACCCTTCAACTCTGCTTAGCACATTTTCAGCTGGGCGAGACGGTGTCTCTCAAACTGTGCCAAAGTTTGTTGGGCCTACTGGTAGCAGGAATCGTTTGTGTTCCTCTGGCCCCAGTGGCGGCTGGTGATATTTTTTTATGGGGGGGCGCCATAAAAAAAATTTAAGCATGTGTAGAAGTATGCATAATTATGTTTGTATACTGTAAAGTAAGTTTGTTCATGTTTTTTATTTGTATATATCAGGTGTATCCATTTGTATAAAACTATCATTAATAAAACATGGTTCATCTTCACCTTGTTTGAGGCATCAGTGTGAAAAGAGAATGGGAGTGTTCTGCTTCCACTTTTCAATTGTTAGACAACTTCTATCATATTCTGTTATTATTTTAGTAATACAAGTTCATAACATAAATAGAATTGTGAGGGTCCAGACTTAAATAAGGACAAAGGTGTTCAAAAATCCACCAAATAATTCAATTTAACAGTTCCAAAAATAAACTAACAAATAATTAAATTTCAATGAAAAATAAATCAAAAGATAATAACAAATTTGGCCCAACTTAAACAGGTCAACTGAAGTCTAACAAGGAGGAATGATTCCAGATTAGATTTTAAATAACTGATTTATGGGGAAGAAAAATGATCTATTTTACTGTGATCCACCTGATGAGCTCCACTTATACTTAAGGCTGCAGTCAAGTACTCTTCGCTGGAGCATTGATGCCTACTCATGGTATTTATGCTTCTAGCCAGTTTCTGAGTACAGTACTTTGAGAGACACTTACCTTGTTTTTTGTTGTGTTTCCAGTCCTCGTTTCCATCTTGGTCCTGGGACCAGTTCTCTGCTCATCGTGTCTTGCCCTCCAACCACTTGCCTGCCTCATTTCGCCCTCTGGGATTCATCTCAAGGAACTAAGGATTTCTCTGTAAAATAACAAACAAAACTAGATCAATCATCTTGAAAGAGCCTTCTGGTCAAGCCTTTCTGACAGTTTGTTTCATCTTCTAGGAAATCCAGAAGATCCCTGTACATGTGTACAGTATATAGACTTGCACTGTAAATAATAAACACTGTTACTTTTGCACCTCTTCGTCTTGTGTCGTTCTGGGTCTCATTACCAACTGGGTAAACCTTTGAAATCATAACACTATGACCACTTTATTGTTCTTTTTACATATTTTGTGCTAATTTCAGCTTACTTTTTTGTTGCTAGTTTTATATCTTTCAAAATATGAAACTTTCCCTTAAACATTATTCTCTTAAATCTGTTTTCTTTTTTATCTTGTTGAGAT
This sequence comes from Garcialebias charrua, assembly GCA_038048925.1. Classification (NCBI taxonomy): domain Eukaryota; kingdom Metazoa; phylum Chordata; class Actinopteri; order Cyprinodontiformes; family Rivulidae; genus Garcialebias; species Garcialebias charrua. The sequence continues at coordinate 21,608 of JBBPBX010027186.1, forward strand.
TTTAGCTACTGTTCTGCTACTTTTCTGCTACTTTTAACTAGCATTTTGATACTTTCAGCAAAAAAAAATGCTACTTTAGCTAGTGTTTTGCTACTCATCAATATTTTCCTCTTTTTGCTGAAGCTTAGCAGTTTAAGCATCTGTCTTTTAGCTACTATATGTCATGTGTTTGCCCCTCACAGCCAGCCATGTTCATGTTTGTTGTTAAAGAAAGTGAAGTGACCTAAAATCCGATATCAGTCTCCTTAAGTTGGTCACCCACCAGACTGGTCTAAGGGTCTTTTCTTCCACTTTATGATAAAGAGGCTCTGGGTCCTGCAAGGACAATAACCTTCACATCAACGTGAAGAAGACAAAGGAGATGATTGTGGACTTCAGAAGGAACAAACAAACCCCACACACCCCACTGAACATTGGAGGATCTGCAGTGGAAGTGGTCTCCAGCTACAAGTACTTAGGTGTACGGTACACATGAACGATAACTTCAGCTGGAGCAACAACACCACCAGCCTGATCAAGAAAATTTATCAGAGACTCTACTTCCTCAGACGGCTTAGACGAGCTGGTCTGAGAAGTTCAGACCTCACCTCCTTCTACAGGTGTGCAGTGGAGAGAGCAAATAAATAGAATCAATCTACTGTATTTTTTTAGTACCAGACAGTTCTCTTAAATATTCCTAATATTAAAGGTCCTGAGTTGACTCCTAATGCATCTTAGCATATATAACATTTCACCATATAAATGTACCTTAAATGTTTCAATGTTAATAAGCTAGTAACTTGCAAGAGACTTTGTTTTCATTCTCCAGATCAATACAGTGTTAAAAATAGTAAAACACCACAAGTGAAAATACTCACTTTTGGGATGGAAGTCACCTGCTGCATGATGAGGTTAAGCTGGACATCTTGGATCTTCTTCTGTACACCACCTGTCTGTTACACAGGTGGTAGATTGGATGCCGGTGTGTAGAGATGAAGGTGTTGTGTGGATTTTTTTCTGTAAAGAAAGTACAGAAGGCACATTAATTATGTATTTTTTTTTAGCATTTTCCACATTGCTTGAAGTGCTTTGTGTACACATATGTAATCACATTTTAACTTTCTTAATACAACATAAATAATAATATCCAGGTTATTTCAATTGCATTCCATCCACAGTGATCTTTATAATATTAAAATTAAATTCAAATAATTATATAATCACTGTTTCATAACATGAAAAATTCAAACTATTTAATGCTTAAATCTTTCTGCTACTTGATTTATTTAAGTTTAGAGTGTCTTTGAAACAACAGCACAACTTATAATGAAACTAAAGTTTAACTAAACTAAACTAAAACTAAAGTTTATTTATTCATTCAGATTTATTCATCAGAAAATTTGCAACTGCTGCTAAACGAAACGAGACAAAAGTTAACTAACACAGACAGACACTCTGAGGAGTAAACAGTTCATGATGAGCTGAAGATGGACAGACAGGAGTCGTCTTCACACATTCGGGTTTATAACTAGCAAGTAGCAACTTTTATAATGTTGCAGTACACAACCATGAGCACAGCTAGCAGCTACTGTAACTGACTGCAACAACCACCCACACACGACACCACGTCCCGAACACAGATGAGAACAGCTCAAACTTTGCTCATGTGTGCTCAGCGATTTATTAAACTCACTAATTATTACTTGCTTACCTGTGTAGAAAGGCACCATTAATAATTACAGCTGTTTCAACGTCGCTAGTTGTCCGTGTGATCAGCTCTGACTGTAACAGAGATGGTCCCCCGCTTCCCCTCCTTCCTCGGCTCGAACCGGAAGTGCTGGCGATCCGTGGCGATAAGAGACGAGTCCAGGCTCGAGGGCGGCGGAAAATGCGACCTGTACAGTCCAAAAGTTTTGTACAGATGGGACATAAGCTACGGCCGCTAGCGGCCGCTAGTTATAATTAGATTCAATGGAAAAGCATGGGAAAAGCCCCCAGGCGGCGCCGAGCGGGGAAACCGGAAGTACGTCACTCACAATCAGAAAACGTTTTTTGAAACAAACAATCATTACTCATAAAATATTTATCCTACACAACTAAAAACATATATGCATGCATTTCGAAATATTTTTATTTTATTATTTCACTTTTATAAAAAAAAAAAAAAATCTTCAAATGGTGAAGAAGAAGAGCTGCAGTTCAAAGGAGGGGCGGCGCCCCTAGCGCCCTCTAGTGGCGGCCGCCTCTGGTTCGAGGGTTGCCACCACGACAGGCACCAACAACCTTGCGGCCACAACTCTGATAAGCTGCCTCGACAATAGAGGCGCGGAACATGGCCCACTCGGACTCAATGTCCCCCGCCTCCCTCGGAACGTGTTCAAAGCTCTCCCGGAGGTGGGAGTTAAAGCTCCGTCTTACGGGAGACTCTGCCAGACGTTCCCAGCAGACCCTCACAATACGTTTGGGTCTGCCAGGTCTGACCGGCATCCTCCCCCACCATCGGAGCCAACTCACCACCAGGTAGTGGTCAGTTGACAGCTCCGCCCCTCTCTTCACCCGAGTGTCCAGGACATGCGGCCGCAGATCAGATGAGACGACAACAAAGTCGATCATCGAACTGCGACCTAGGGTGTCCTGGTGCCAAGAGCACATATGTACACCCTTATGCCTGAACATGGTGTTCGTTATGGACAATCCATGACGAGCACAGAAGTCCAACAACAAAACACCACTCGGGTTCAGATCAGGGGGGCCGTTCCTCCCAACCACACCCCTCCAGGTCTCACTGTCATTGCCCACGTGAGCGTTGAAGTCCCCCAGCAGAACAAGGGAGTCCCCAGGAGGCGCACTCTCCAATACCCCCTCCAAGGACTCCAAAAAGGGTGGGTAATCTGCGCTGCCGTTTGGCGCATAGGCACAAACAACAGTCAGAGCCCGTCCCCCCACACGTAGGCGAAGGGAGGCTACCCTCTCGTTCACCGGGGTGAACCCCAACGTACAGGCACCAAGATGGGGGGCAACAAGTATGCCCACTCCTGCTCGGCGCCTCTCACCAGGGGCAACTCCAGAGTAGAAGAGTGTCCAACCCCTCTCAAGGAAACTGGTTCCAGAGCCAGAGCCATGCGTTGAGGTGAGTCCAACTATTTCTAGCCGGAACCTCTCAACCTCACACACTAGCTCAGGCTCCTTCCCCACCAGAGAGGTGACATTCCATGTCCCAATGGCCAGCTTCTGTAGCCGAGGATCAGACCGCCAGGGTCCCCGCCCTCGGCCACCACCCATCCCACATTGCACCCGACCCCTTTGGCCCCTCCCATAGGTGGTGAGCCCATGGGAAGAAGCCCATGTCCCCTTTCATGCTTCCTGAAATAAAAGTCACAATTCTAAGTAATATAAATTAAAAGAAATGTCATATTTAAATGTTTTTTAATAGTCTACAATAGTTCCCATCCAATGTCATTTATGATATAAAAATAAATTTTTTATGCTTAAATTATACAAAATAAACTGAGTCCCTGAGTCAACTGTTCACCTGTTATTCTAAAATACCTGTCACCCCCGGTTTGGCTTAATGTAATTCCATTTTTTTAAATGTAATTTTTTTTTTCTTCCTCAAATGAAATTCTTTTACCGGTAATTTTTTTCAAATGTAATTTAGTTTTTTTTTTTTTAACCACTTCCGTTTTGGCTTAACGTAACTCCGTTCTTTCCAGTGTTGTTCATTTACACCTCAGGGCACTGTAGATCAGCTTTATCCCATGTATATCAAACACAACAAATAAAAGGTTGATGATAACAGACGCATGCAGCAACAGTTCATCAGCTGAATTATTTACAGTTTACTTGTTGAACTTTACAATGCCTCTATGGAGTTCAAGGCTGTACCATCAAGAAGAAGAAATGGTTTAAAATGGAATATGCAGATTTTTCTTTGATGGATGAAAACCTGTAGAACATTTTCACACACAGAACTACTGCGCCCCTTGGTGGCTGTAAAGTGTAAAGATTTATCTGTGAGCAGACAAAGAAATTAATAACTCATTCATAGGATGTACTCAGATGAATATTATACTTTGCATTTCAGTTATAACAAGAAAATTATCCAACAAAAATGAATTGAATCAAATCCTAACTGCATGTTTGTTCAAAGAAATGTTGCTCTTTATAGCAATTGTTGTAGGGGTTAAAGGGTCAGTTCCACTTTAGTTCTGCAACCTGGTTTTGAGCTAACTGCTAATATATGTTTTTAAAAGTTAATAACCAATCCATAATTAAGACTTATACTTTTGAGAACATTCTTTTTTTTTTTTTTGGCTGAACAGCATTTCTTATAAACTATTTTATGATTCTTTTTTGTTGGTTTGTTAGTTTTTTTCAGAGACATTCCCTCTTATCAGAACACCTGAGCAAGATCAAGTGCAAATAAGTTTATATTCAGGTGAATAAAGCTGTTGTTAAAAGTAGTATGGTGCCTATTTGTTGTGTTTTCAATGGTAAACATGAACAGCAGTTAAAGTATTTCATCCCTCAACTACAATCATATTTTTATTGTTTATATAAAGAAAATTAAGTTAAAAATGCCAAGTCAATGTGTACTTTTAAGAAAATTATCAAAACTGAATTGTTTAAAAAATATATATGAAATAGCGTAATGTGTATTGTATTAGAGTTAGAAAATTAGAAAAAGTTATTCATTTTGTACTGTTACTTGAAGATTATTTTTGATTAAACTAACTGTTTGAAAAAAGGGGCAGATATAAAAATATTTTTTTCTTCTTTCTGCTACCTTTCATTTTTGTATTTTGTATGTTATCGTTTATGATGGAGATGTTCAACATTTATCATCTAAAACTAATTACTCTGACACAATCATTCTAACCCAGCTCACTTATATCAAATATTCTCTGTTCCCTTCAAACACTTATATTTGATAGTACAAACATGTTTGTTTGCTTTTCTCCTTGATACAGTGTCAGCAGGTAGCGTCACTCAGTCAGAATCCGAGCGTGCATTCATCCAGATACACCGTCACCACGGAGGAATAAAAATGACCAAGAGTCATCGTTCTGGTTTGTTCACCACAAGGGGAATGACTGGTTTATTCAGTTGACGTGTCACCTTATATACATACACATGTGTGCTTAATTAAGTGACAGGAAGTGCGTGTCCTTTCAAAATAAAATAGGTTTGACAAATGATAAAGCATAATAATTCCACTCAACACCCCTACTTGCGTTCATTTTGTCAAAAACCAAACAATCAAAATCAAACAATAACAAAACAGTACCAAACAAAACGTTATTTACATTATTTACATTCCGAAAATGTATTTTTCGAACTTCATTAACTTGGCTTTTGTTGCAGGCTTTGTAAAAACATCCGCCACCATTAAATCTGTTTGACAGTATTCCAAATTCAGTTTTCCTGCGTTGACACTCGATCTCACAAAATGATATTTGATGTCAATGTGTTTACATCTGTTTCTGTTTACAGGATTCTTTGTCAGAGCTATTGTCCCTTGATTATCTTCAAATATTTTGGGTGGCTTCATTTGATGTTTGTACATGCTCTGCAACAGTTGTGACAAATACAGACATTCTTGTGCGGTTGCTGATAAGGCTATATATTCTGCTTCACAGGTAGATAACGCAACAGTTGGTTGTTTCTTTGTTTTCCATGATACTAAAGTACCCTTTTCATTTAAACTGGTGCAGTAACCCGTAACACTTTTTCTATCAGCGATGTCTGTAGCCCAATCTGCGTCACTATGGGCGGTCACATGTAAATCATTTTCACATTTTCTGTAGTATAATGCCTTGTCCTTTGTTTGTTTCAAATATCTGAGTACATGTTTTACCATAGTCCAGTGTTCTATAGTTGGTTCATTTAGATGCTGTGATAATATGCTTAAGATGAAACTTAAATCAGGTCGAGTACATGAAGTTAAATAAATAAGGCTACCAACTGCCTCTCTGTACTCTTTTACATTCTCCATTTTTTCAGCATTTTCATTGCAGTTCAGTTTTTGTTCACAAGGAGTAGATCTTGGTTTGCAGTCTTGCATTTGAAATCTTTCTAGTATTTTATCGACATATTCTTCTTGTGACATTTTTACATGATTTTCTGTATGTTCAAAATGGATGCCAAGAAAATGTTTGAGTTTGCCCATATCTTTCATTTTGAACCTTGCTGTCAGGATTTCCTTCACAGTTTTCAGAATATGTTCATCACTGGCAGCAATAATAATATCATCAACCCAAATTATTATTATTACTTTGTTCTTTTCTGTTTCTCTGGTATAAACACAATGGTCTGCAGGGTTTTGTATGAAATCATTTTCAGTTAAATAGTCATGTAATGTCTTGTTCCAATTTCTGCCCGACTGTTTTAAGCCATAGAGCGATTTTTCTAGTTTATAAACTAGTTTCTCATTTGATTTTCCTTTTATTTCATATCCTTCAGGTTGTTCTACATAGACTTCAAAGTCAATTGGTGCATGCAGGTATGCAGTTTTTACGTCCATTTGATGTAATATAAGGTTTTCATGGATGGCACATTGCATCAGAACTCTAATACTTGTCATATTGGCTGTTGGGGAAAAGGTTTCTTCATAGTCTATGCCGTAATTCTGATTATAACCTTTGGCAACATATCGTGCTTTGTATTTTTCACCATCACCATTATTTTTCTTTACATATACCCATCGGCCCCCTACTGCTTTCTTATCTTCTGGCAATGTTGTTAGGGTAAAAGTGTTGTTTTCTTTTAGTGAGTTTATTTCTTCATCCATAGCAGCTGTCCATTCTCTTGAGTTTGGTGACATCATAGCTTCATTGAATGTTTTAGGTATGTCATATATTAGTCTGTAACAGTAATCTATGTTGGTTAATGCATGGTTCTCTTCTTTTACACTTGTCACATATTCACTAAGATATTCTGGTCTTTTTCTTGTTCTAGCAGGATACCGTCTATCTTCTGATTCACCACTAGGTGGTGCCAGGTCGTTTACTTCTGGTTGATCTGATCTCGCTTCCTGTGATCCTGAATCAACCTGCTCTTTTATTATTGCATTTTCTCTCATTTGGATGTCATCATTATCATCGACATCATAAGACACATTTTGTGTTTGTGTTTGGTCTTCATCATTATTTTTAGTCAAGAATTTAACCAATCGGCATTTTTGTACTTTTGCGTTTTCTGGAAAATAAATCCAATATGCAGGACTGTTATTGTCATACCCTATAAAAACACCTTTTGTGCATTTTGCATCAAGTTTCCCTTGTTTCTGTTTGTATGCATAACAATCTGTCCCAAATTTTTGCATTCTAGATAAGTTTGGTTTCTTTCCTGTTAGTAAAAAGTAGGGTGTTTGACCTGTCCGGTTGTTAAAACATCTATTTCTTATAATAGCTGCGGTTCGGATAGCATATGTCCACAGTCTTTTTGGTAATTGACTCTCAATCAGCATACATCTTCCCATATCAAACAGGGTTCTCCAGCTGCGTTCAGCTGTGCCATTTTGGTGTGGGGAATATGGGGCCGATGTTTCATGTTTTATCCCATTTTTGCTTAATAGTTCTTTGTAACCTTTTGATGTGAATTCCGTACCATTATCAGATCTCATACATTTTATTTTACCGTATGGTGCTGTATCAGCCAAGAAAATTTCTGTTGCATGAACAGTGTCGCTCTTATTTTTAAGAAAATAAACAAACATTGCACCGGAAAAATCATCAGTGAATATTACAGCGTATCTATGCCCATCATGTGATACTGGATCTATGGGTCCAGCTAAATCTGTGTGTACAAATTCAAGAGGTTCATTAGCTTTCTTATCAGGGTTCCTATTTCTGGTTTGAAAAAATTTACCTTGAATACACACTTCACAATTTTGGTTTCCTGTTTTACCTTTGATTTTCATCCCATCAACTACATTTTGCAGCTTTAAAATGTCACTGTGATTGCAGTGTCCCAATATTTCATGCCATGTTTGTAAATCAAAAATCTTATTGCATTCATCGTACTCACATAATGTTGCGAGGTAGTACAGTCTGTCGTGCTCGTAGATGTTGAACTCTGTACCGTCTCTGTGTTGAAGAATGTTTCTCCCTTCCGTAAAGATGATGGTGGCTCCATTTGTTGTTGCGGCCCTCACAGAAAAGATGTTCTGTGGAAACGTGGGGATGTACAATGCTCCTTTCAGTAATATTCTGTGTTGTCGTCCCCTGCTGTCCATTAAAAGTACTTCTGCATCTCCTCTGCCTTCAGCCACTCCGTTACATCTGGTACCATCAGCCAACTCGATACAATGTGTTGTTGACTGGAAATGTCCATCAAACTTTTTAAATGCGGTCTTTTCTTTCAGGATGTGTGAAGTCGCTCCTGTGTCCACCATAAGACCTGTAGTTTTGAGGTTCTGTCGATGATTTGGTCTCACGCTGTCATCTCTCGTCCGGAATGCATACGTGTTGTCGCTCTCTGTGTTCCTGTCCTCCTCCACTGCTGTGCGGGCGTCGTCACTCCATCGCTTCCTTCTGCAGTTCGAATCGCTGTGTGTGCTGCTCCTGCAGTGACTGCACCACAGTCTGTAGCGGCAGACATTGGCTTTATGTCCAGTGAAGCCACACTTAAAACATGTTATTTCTTTCTTGTAGTCTCCAGCAGCTGTTGATAATAGTGCGCTTTGTGGCGTCCTCACTTTCATGACGTCATCTGCTTCTGTCATGCGCATTCTTTCAGTGTCCTCATAACTCCTGAGTTTCACTTTGAATTCAGCAAACTGTATGTCTGATTCACTTTGTGTTATATGGACGGAAAAAGGCTTAAATGTCTCTGGCAGTCCTTTTAAAACCATCGCTACGAGTAAACCATCACTAAGGATCTCCCCGGCATTTCTCAGGGCTGTAATTAGTGTCTCTGCACGTATGATATATTCAGTCACACTTTCACCGCTCTTCTTCCTCAATGAAGTTAATTCAGTGTAGAGACTGATGATTCGTGGTTTACCTTTTCCTGCGTAGTAGTCTCTTAGTAGCCTGGTTGAAACCATACCCTGTCCTTCACTTTGCTTCAGACAAGGGTCTGGAACCTGTCCATTGACAAACGATTCTTGCTGGAGGCGTGGGCTCTACTGATGGCTGCTCCCCTGTGGTCTTCTGAACTTGACTTCAGCTCCGCCTCCTGTTGAATTTTCTCTCGCTCCGTTGTATATTCTGTGTTTATAATATATGATAATAAAACGTCCTAATAAAATAAAACCATGGAGCGCTGGTCCAACACACCAGAAGACCAGGAAATCTGATGGGACTCGGGCAGCAACACCTGACTTTAATTCTCTCGTGACAACCTGAGACGTTTCCTTGTTCAGCGGAGGGAGAGGAGGAGGAGGGAGCGAACACTTGACTTTTGGGAAAAAAACAAAAGAAAACTCCAGATAAGGGATTAAGAAGGGGAAATTAATAAATTTGTGTCACATATAAAACAGTCATGCATCGCTTTGAATGAGAACATGCGGCTGCGAGCTGGGACAGGTGGGGGCATTTCCGTGTTCAGCGGAGGGAGAGGAGGAGAAGGAGGAGGAGGAGGGAGCGAACACTTGACTTTTGGCCAAAAAAACAAAAGAAAACTCCAGATAAGGGATTAAGAAGGGGAAATTAATACATTTTGTGTCATTTATACAACAGTCCTCGATGCAGGACTCCTGCATCGCTTTGAATGAGAACATGCGCTGCGAGCTGGCTGCGCTGGGACAGGTGGGGGCGTAGGTTAGGGGCCAAAAACTCCGCCCCTTCTGTTCTCTGATTGGTCCGAACAAAAATCTACCGGAGAAATGGTTGTTAATGGGAGAAGTCCCAGACTGTGCAGTGAAGGGAAATGAGAATTGAGCGGAGCTGTGCAGGAGGGCGAGGGCCAGGCTAGTCTCTTAGTATCTTCAATGCTTTTCGACCATCGTCGGCTGCTTCTCTCATCACGAGTGACAAACTTTTGTCATCGAGGAATTGGATCAGCTCGGCATATGCCATTCCATTTTTCTCTTCATCGGTGTCAGCGTCGATATTTCTTCCCAAGATGGTGTCTTTAAGTCCTTGAATTTTGAAATGTCCCAGAACTTTCGTCTCCCACAGTTCATAATTGTTTTCGTCTCCGTCGAAGGTTAGCCGCGCCCATCGGCTACTTGAATCGACGACGCGTTTATTCATGGTGCCAGTTAGCATTCAGTAGTTGCTCACCAAAACGCTCGCCCTTATGACTCCAATCTCCAAAAGATTCACCCGTGCTCGTCGTCGTCCAGAGCTTCTCCGGGTTGTATCTTGAGCTCTTCCTGGAGTTCTCCTGGGCTTTAGCTGGGCTCTATCTGGGTTCTAGCTGGGCCCATAACCTGTCAGCAGGTAGCGTCACTCAGTCAGAATCCGAGCGTGCATTCATCCAGATACACCGTCACCACGGAGGAATAAAAATGACCAAGAGTCATCGTTCTGGTTTGTTCACCACAAGGGGAATGACTGGTTTATTCAGTTGACGTGTCACCTTATATACATACACATGTGTGCTTAATTAAGTGACAGGAAGTGCGTGTCCTTTCAAAATAAAATAGGTTTGACAAATGATAAAGCATAATAATTCCACTCAACATACAGAAAAGACAGTCTTTTAGCCTTGACCATGTTTGGATTAGATGTTCCTGTAGGATCAGAACCACGACTTGCTTGTTTTATCTGTAAGACGTCAGAGATTGTCAACTCCACCTCCTTCTTGTTTAAATAGCTTGTCATATCCAGCACAATTCAGATTTGTGCTGGATAATGTATTTGAGACCAAACTAAGTTTCAGAAGACATTAAAAAGCCTTATCCCCTTTGCAAAGTTTCTTTGTCTGTGTTAACACAATTCTCTTGTTTATCTTGTGTGGTTTTTACTAAGGTAACAGGGGTTTAAAATCCCCATCATTATGGTGCCGAAACCCATTCTCCTCATACCTGGCTCCTGATGACCTCCAAATAGAGTGCGTGCTGCGAGGCACGGTAACTATGACAGAAAGTCCAGTTGGTTTCTCTCTGGCTAGCGTCCTCTGTCCATTGGTACGATCAAGGTCAGATTGGCGGAGATTTCCAGACACCGCACAGGTCAACAAGAAAGTGAGTGTGAAAAAGTGTTTGTTGATACGTCGTTTTTAAAACAATTTGGATAGAGTAACAGGAACTAGTTCACCCTGAGCCGATGACTTGAAATTTAGATTGAGGTATCAATTTTCAAGAACTGGACGTTAATGCACACACTCCAGTTGGCAGAACCAAGATGTCTGTGATTTATAAGTGAGGACGGTCAATTATGCCAAGACCAAATGTGAGGCTGACAGTCAATATCTTTCATTAGACGTTTACCGTGAGCTCGACCAGGCAAGAAAAGAAATTAAGGCAAGAACGTTTATTTTTATATGATACGTCGTTCTATGTTTGTTTAATTTTTTTTTTGACATTTTTAGTCCTTTTTTTACGTGTAGCCTATGTTTGTGTTTGTGGAGCGCTGCAGCCTTTTTCTTTCTCCCATTTTCCTGTGTGTGTGCGTGGGCAGTTGGCTCCTAGTCTGTTATCTGTGGGCCTTTCTCCTCCCCCTCACCCTACCCCCACCTGTGCAGCTTTCTGGATCTGACTGTAATTGTTTTGGTTTTGACTGCTCAGAGTGAATGTGAGTACCGGTACCTTGGTTTTTGTTTTTGAGAAATTTATCCTTCTTTTGGAAGTCAGGTGTAAGTGATCTCATTGAATCTAAACGTTTCCAGTTTGATATTCATTTGCTCACATATATTAATAAATACTGTACACAAAAGGTTGTCTGTCTAAAAGCAAAAAAGAGAGATAGATTAGACCTTCAGTCAGTAGCAAAATTATGTCTGAATGAATCAGAAAGGCAAAGCATCTCATTAGTTTTTTTATTTTTAAAACAGTACTTGTGGTTCTTTGGTGACCTTAGAATCGCTTCTCTGTTTTTTGCAGATGATGTGGTCCTACTGGCTTCATCAGTTCGTGATTTACAACTTTCACTGGAGCGGTTTGCAGCCGAGTGTGATGCGGCCGGGATGAGGATCAGTTCCTCCAAATCCGAGGCCATGGTCTTGAGCCGGAAAAGGGTAGCATGCCCTCTCCGGGTCGGGGAGGAGGTCCTGCCCCAAGTGGAGGAGTTTAAGTATCTCGGGATCTTGTTCACGAATGAGGGAAAACTGGAGCGTGAGATCGATAGGCGGATAGGTGCAGCGTCCGCAGTGAAGCGGGCGCTGTACCGGTCTGTCGTGGTGAAGAGAGAGCTGAGTCAAAAGGCAAAGCTCTCAATTTACCGATCGATCTACGTTCCCACCCTCATCTATGGTCATGAGCTTTGGGTTATGACCGAAAGAACAAGATCTCGGATACAAGCGGCTGAAATGAGTTTTCTCCGCAGGGTGGCTGGACTCTCCCTTAGAGATAGGGTGAGAAGCTCAGTCATCCGGGAGGGACTCGGAGTAGAGCCGCTGCTTCTCCACATCGAGAGGAGCCAGTTGAGGTGGCTCGGGCATCTGGTTAGGATGCCTCCTGGACGCCTCCCTGGTGAGGTGTTCCGGGCACGTCCCACCGGGAGGAGACCCAGAGGAAGACCCAGGACACGCTGGAGGGACTATGTTTCTCGGCTGGCCTGGGAACGCCTTGGGATTCCCCCGGAGGAACTGCTCCAAGTGGCTGGGGAGAGGGAAGTCTGGGCCTCCCTACTTAGGCTGCTACCCCCGCGACCCGACCCCGGATAAGCGGAAGAAGATGGATGGATGGATGGATGGATACTTGTGGTTCTGCTCACAGCCTTGAAATGTAGCTGCGTTTGCACCTCCTCCTGATACAGCTTAGCAGAACCCCCCCTCCACACACACACACACACACCACCACCACCACACCACCACTGTGATTGCAAACTTGAATACATAGTTCCCATGTGACGTCACATCTGTGGGTTGTCCTGTTTGACCCTCCCACAGGTAGGCTGACGAGTAGTTGGAGCGCGTTGTAATGGATGTCCATTTTTCACGTTGTTTTTTTTGTTAATTTCTAATTAATTGCAATGGTTACTTCGTGTTGTGTCAGTGGGTGTTCCAGTCGGGTAGACGTTTGGGCAACGCGCAGGTTTCACTTAATCAAAAAAAAAGTAAACGTGAAGGATTTATTTCATCGGAGAAACTCACAACTCATCTCTGCTTGGATCTGCTCAGAAGACATCGTGCTTTTGGCCGGTAAACAAAATATTCTACATAAATCATTTTGTGAAACTATGTCAGAACAATGTTAGAGTACAACTGTCTGTGTGTTAGAGCTGTTTTTTTTATTTATTATTTAGCGACACCGTCTTGCTGTGGTTAGCTTAGCATCTCGCTAACGGACAACGGCCTCCTCACGGTCCACCGGGACCGGCGGGGAGACCGTCCCAGTTGGAGAAGGAGGACGGGAGCCAAGTCGTGCGGGCGACGCGTCGGTCCCATGGGACGTGCCCCCGCGGCCGCGACGGATCCACGCCGTCCGACCTGAGCTGGAGGGACTCTCCGCTCCAGTGCTAACAACATGCTAACTTCCAACACGGTAACACTCAAGTGCTGGTTCTGGTCCGTGTTCAGCCTGGACTGTTTGTGCTGGCTGTGTGTTATTTTAGTTAAACCTTTTTTTAGCTGGTTAGATATGATTGAGACAGTTTACACATCTTTTTTGGATTTAAAGCTGTGAAGCTCTGCGCTGTGAAGCCGGTGTGCTGTGAAGCCGGTGTGCGCTCTTTGTAGTAATTAAATAATTAATGATATCGGAGTAACTACTTTGTGACAAGTTGTCTGATTCGTCTGCCATGATTTCTTTCTCAAACTCATTTAACTCGACCACTGCCAGTTTGCTCTTGTTCCTTGGTGAAGCTGTGGTAGCTCGTGTTTTTGTCCGTATAATTTGCTCTGCTAGTTCGCCATTTTGCCTTCTCTGCCTTCAGATGTGGTGCGGAAGCCGGTATGGGGGCGTGTCTGGGAACTATGTATTCTGCAGTGTTTCCCGTTATCCAAGGGGGGCATCCTGATCCTGCCCTGTCAACAGAACTGAGCACCCTGCCTACAGAAATGTCCTTCACGCATCCCCCACCAGTTGACAACTGCCACTAAGGCCCCGTTTACACTGCAGGCAAATCTGACCCAAATCTGATTTTTTTGCCCCATCTGACCCATATCTGATTTTTTAATGACAGTCTGAACGCACCAAATCCGATTTTTTCAAATGTGACCCAGGCCGTTTCAGTATGTGGTTTTAAATCAGATATATATCTGATGTTTTCAAAGCGACTGCAGTCTGAACGCTCATGTGACTTACATCTGACTTTTTCAGAACACGTGCGGCTCATTTAATTGAGCCCGCGCGTGTTTGTACAGACACAAAGGAGACACGCAGCTCAGAGCGGGGTGGGGGCTAGCGGGGGGAGACCAGCTCTCTGTAGCTAGAGCGGGGTGGGGGCTAGCGGGGGGGACAGCTCTCTGTACTTGCAGCGACGCACACACCACTCGCTTGCTTTCTTCTCAGTTTTTGCCTTTCATTTTTGGATGTTTAGCTCTCCCCGATTGGAGAACAACTTCAAAATTACGAACACACACTGAAAACTGTTGCGCGCGTCCATGTTTACTTCCTCAAAGCGTCAGGACAAAAACAAGCGACCAGCCCATGAAAACAAGCCCAAACAAGCAACTCGCAGCCTTGCACGTCACGTCACGCAGGCTGAGGCATGAGCCGTAGCGCGGATCCAAAAGAGAAATGGAGCAGAACACAGCTGAAGCTCAATTTTTAAAGGGGACCACACATGCAAAATTCACTTTTTAATGTTTTTTTACTCAAATTTGGGTATTTACTTCATAAAAAAACAGTCCTAAGGCCAAAAAAATGCACCCAGTGGTTTATTTACTATAAGTAGATTTATTTATCTTAGATAGAAACGGGCCGATTGCACTTCCTGCGGTTTGTTACGTCACAAACCGCAGCCACAACCCACAGCCACAACCCATTCCAACCTTTGTCCCGCCCCCGTAACCTAGCAACCCCTGGTGATGCTCCACCCACGCGGTTCCTGAGTTCATCTCAGCCTGCACAGTAGGTGGCGGTATGCACCTAACAGTTGTTTGCGATCCGCCATAAATCAAATGGAGAAGAAGAAAGAAGAGTTCATCTCAGCTTGCGATCCGCCATGATAGAATAGAAGAAGAAGAGTTCATCTCAGCACAATGGCTCCGAAAGTTAGATGTTGCGTTGTTGGCTGCATTACACAACATGTGTCGATACACACTCTTCCAGTCTCAGAGAGCAGAGATGCATGGCTTAATTTTATTTTTAATGGCAATGTCCCGGCGACATTACCGAAGAAAGTTGTAGTTTGTGCAGCTCATTTCACAACAGACTCATTTCTCAACTACCAACAGTACCAGGCCGGATTTGCACAAAAACTTCTGCTTAAGGAAGGTGCTGTTCCATCTATTCGTCAAAGTTCTGCAGATGACGCTAGTGTAAGTACAGAACAGACCGATCTCTTTTAAATATTAGCATTCGGTGTGAAGACGTGTTCTTATGCACCTCGATAGTTTAGCTACAGCCTGTGCTAACTGTTTGTGTTCACGGCTTGAACACGATTTAGCGCAGGCTGATTGTTTATGATTAGCTTGTGTTAACTGAGATTTAATGTTCAACCTGTTCACTGCAAGAAGCAAGAAGTGCCGTTCTGCATGAACATGATTTGTTGTTTATGAAATGCTAACGCGGAGCAACAGCTAATGCTAATCCTGTGTACCGTGTGTGTGTGTGTGTCGTGGGGCTGCAACAACGAATCGATCAAATTTTACAATTAAAAGCGTTGGCAACTAATTTCATCATCGAT
>JBBPBX010027187.1:3454-18930 GCA_038048925.1 Garcialebias charrua
ATATATTTTTACGTATACATATACAGTATTCCATCTTTATCCCACGTGTTGGCCAGTTGTTTGTAATGTTGGTGGAAGTCATGAATTACAAATACTGTACTCATGCTAAGTAGAGTTTTTGGTACTTCTTCTTTATATGAGTATTTTCAAGTGTGTACTGTATTTACTCATACTTACCGGTAAGTACAATTTAGACCATGTAATCTACTTAACTACTTTTAAAATCTTAAGTAACTAGTGAGTATGGCTGCAGTTTGAATTAATATTCAAACCCTTCATCTGCATCTTTGTAGCCAATAAGGCTCAGATCTTGAACGTGCAAAGGACAACTCTGCAGAGTGGAGAGTCATTTAGAGTTTGCTTTTCACAGCCAAATGAAGCCAGATAGACCCTGTTAACTAAAACCAGCTCCTGCTGACACTGAACAGAAGGTTCAGAAAGTGACAGAAACGCCAGAGTTTGACACTTACCTGTTGTTCAGTATATTTGGAAAAGTTTAAACTTTTCTATGCTTATTAGATAAGCAAATGCTTTGCTTTTAAAGCTCTTAATGGCCATGCCCCTCCATACCTGTCAGAGCTGCTGCATTACTACACACCCTCTCGTTCGCTCAGGTCAGCTGACCAGTTGCTTCTGAGGGTACCGAGGACAAAGCGCAAGCTTAGAGGGGACCGTGCTTTCTCTGTGGTAGCTCCTAAGCTCTGGAATGACCTCCCATTAGACATAAGACAGGCCTCTTCACTTGCTGTTTTTAAGTCTCTTCTTAAAACCCATCTTTTTTCTTTGGCTTTTGGTACAATCTGAGATGTTTTAACTTTGTTTTATTGTATTCATAATTTATTATTTTAGTACTGTTTTTAGACCCTTCCATTTTATGATTGTATTGTATTTTGTGATTGTGTGTATACAGCACTTTGGTCCTGTTGGGTGCATAAAGTGCTCTATAAATAAAGCTGTATGGTATGGTATGGTATGGTATGGTATGGTATGGTATGCTGGTTCAAAAACATTTTTGTCTTTCTTTTAGCAAACAAAATTCCTGCTTTATCTACATTTGTTTACAAAAGAAATGGCCTTAATGTAGTTTTTTTATACTTTATTGTTCTTCTGGTGAATGTGCTTTGAATGTAGCTATTATGTACAGTAAATTACGATAATTGAATGCCTTCTACTGACAACAAAATAAAACATCAGTTGGTTAAAAAGTAATTAATATTCTGATAGTTTTTTAGAGGAAAACTTTGTACTTTTACTTGAGTATTTTTTTAACACCAATACTTTTACTTGTAATGTGTACAATTTAAGCAATGTAACAGTACTTGTACTTGAGTATAAGTTTTCAGTACCTTTCCCCCTCTGGTTTGTAATTATTCATGAATAAAGGGAGTTCCCTGATCAAAGCTGGTGTTTGCCTTAATTTGCAGGATCAGACCACAGAACGTCTAATTAGTTTGAGATCAAAGTTAATGAAATTTATCTTTTCAACTTTCATATCAAGAGACAGGCTCTGAATGGCACTGGATAATCTCTGTGTTTAAAAAGTATTTTGTTTGCATCATGCAGGCACCTTTTTTGCCAATAATACCACAAGCACCTAAATTATTTCTCATGCTCAGAAACTTTAGTTTTGTTTTCTTGTTGTTTTAGTGCAATACGCCACTTTCCTGTGTGCACAACACAGTTAATTTTTCCTCGAGAGTCTAAAAAAGAACATTTCAAACACAAATTAGCAAATGTGTTACCTGCAGAGGGATGCAGAACTTCCACTCCTTCTGTTTGGTTTCTCCTTATTTCCTCAACACATTCTGATAAACCTGAGCGAGATGTTGAGTTCTCAGGAGCCAAACAGATTCCAAACATTTCCTCAACACATTCTGATAAACCTGAGCGAGATGTTGAGTTCTCAGGAGCCAAACAGATTCCAAACAAGGTCAAGGAGTTGTTTGTGAGTTCTCCATCATCTCCCGTTGCTTCTCGCAGCACTGAGAGTAGATCGTCCACAAAACAAGGCACATGATGGGCTGAAGGGACTGCATGCTCTGAATTGGAAATAAAATCAGACAAATCTCAACACACACACACAGAACATGCAGCTCAAATAATATGTTTGCACAGTCTGACCTGTTATCAGGGGCCCTTGGGGCAGGATCAGAGCAGCAGCGAACCCACTGCAGAGCAGAACCAACACACCTGCAGGCAGCATGCTTCACTGTCTGAATGTGGGCCCTGACAGAGCTCTTGTTTTGTTGTGGACCAGCCCAGGAGTTGGGCGTTCTTCTTTGTGGCAAGCCCTTTGTGTATTTATTCCATTTCCTTCTCAACCTTGTAGGTAAAGTATGTTTGTAAAGGATATAAGGAGTTATGTTATTGAACCATTTACATATATATGTAATTTATCATTTTCAATAGGAAAATTTCCAGCAAATCAGAAAATAGCAAAGATAGTTTCTCTTTATAAGCATGGTGAGAAACGTGTGTTCACTAATTACAGACCAATATCCTTGTTGCTACAATTTTCAAAAATATTAGAGACATTATTTGCAACCAGATTAGATTGGAGGCTTTACATAAGTCCATTGGACTTCGGCCTCTCCCTGCACTGTTATTATATTTAAAAAAAATCTTAATATTTTTGATCTGTATTTTAATTGGGCAAAATAAACTACAAGGTAAATTAAAAAAACAAAACTAAAATTCCAATAATTCTCAGTCAGGTCATCCGGACAGTTTCTTTCTCTGCCCCCCCTCCCATTTGAACTGCCTTAACACTAAAACTTTCTCACACATTACCACACAACACAAAGATTTTAACACTGGACTCTGTGTCATCAAACGGGTTATTCACTAAACTCTCGGTCATGTGCTCATACAGTTTGCACTACTTCTCATACTTGCACTAATGTTTGTATTACATCACTGCCTATAATCATAATACTGTTTACATTCTCTGTTTACATTTATTAATACTGTTTACTTTTATTACTACTGCTTACATGTAATTACTACTGTTTACATTTACACTACTCTAATATCTACACCACTGCTGATACATATACAGTGTGCTCTGAACGGTCTTATTAGGGATGCCCAATGTGCCTTACTGCATATGCCACTTTTTGCCTCTATAACAACATCAACTACTACCTCATACATATACTGTGTACATTAACTCATACGCTGCTTTGCCACTTTGCAAATGTCAATGCTAGAAACCTTTAGTTTATTTTAGTTATACTTTTTATACTCTTTTTTTTATACTAGTATGCAAAAACTCAGGACAGTATTATGTTCATTAAATGTTTAATGTTTTAGTTTTAGAGTTGGTGTAAATTTTCATACTCTTATACCACTATGCAAAAAAACTCAGGACAGTGTTAGTTTTACTATTTTATGCTTATGTCTATTATTATATGTTTCAGTGTTTCAATGTTTAGATGTTTACTGTTGCACCGAGGGACTGAGAGAAACGCAATTTCGGTCCTGTGTATGTCCTGTACAGTACATATTGCAGATCTGACAATAAAGTTGACTTTGACTTTGACTTTTTTATAGAAACGTTTCGCCCTCCATCTGGAGGGCTTCATCAGTCAGAGGAGTTCCAACAAACAGTTTCCCCACCAAGCAGTAAACACCTTAAGTAGACCCACCAGTTTGCTGGAGTCAAGATGGTTTCTGGGGGCCGTCCTGCCCCTCGTCGACTCCTCCCAGGCAGGCAGCCACAGCCAAAGTGGTTCAAGACAAGAACGTGGCATACATGCTTCGCTCGTCCTTCGCACCATAAGAAAACGAATACAACCAAATAGTTTTGATGACGTGAAAAGTATTCTTGAAATAAACAAGTTAAAATGTACAAATAACTAGTGCCATTCCAAAAACTATAATATGCATTGTTGCAGTACTTTTCCGGCGTGCAATGTACCACTTCCATATAAGGTATGAACTGCAGCGAGGACCTTCTCATCTCTGCAGGGGATTGGCTCTGCTTGAACCACTTTTGTGATGTCAGAGTGTACAAGACACGTCAGAGTGAACAGTCCTTGACCAATAAGAAAATTAAGCTGCAATTCCTATGTTCAACCCATAGGGTTACCGTAAACACGTTTTTAGACCAAATATTGCAGATTTAAACTACTACGCACAAATATATGAAGATTAACACAGACATAGTGCTATACAACATTTTAGACACATTCTATGGAGTTTATCAGCTAAAAAAAGTTAATTTGGAGTTTAGTTCCTCTTTAAGCCAAATAAATAAATAAATAAATATTTTTACTTGCACTGTTTACACTTTTTTATACTAAAAGAGCCATTTTTAAATTGTTTTCTGTTTTCTAAAGATGCTAACTTTTTTATTTTAAGTGTAAGCCTTCAAATCTTTAGGCTTGGACCTCTTCAGTTCAAGAGAAAAAGGCTTATTATGCTCTTTTTGCACATTTAGGATCAATTTTATTCTGAGCTTTCAGTTTTAATCTGAAATAAAGGCCCTAAATTTATTTGCCTGGGACTACTTTTAATTATGGAGCTAGTTGTTTACTATAGTGAAGTTTGTTAACAATGAAAATGTGAATACGGGTAGGCAAGACCATGAAAGTCAAATGTTGCACTTTAGTTTGGACCTTTTACGAGGAGGAAATTTTAATAACTGGACCTCAGTGAGTTTTAATTGAATACCCCTCCCCAATAACATGGAATATTGGTGGAATATTAATGTGGAATATGAATTCATTCAACCTTTATTTAGTCAGGTTAATCTCATTGAGCCTCGAGGATTCATTTACAAGAGAGACCTGTCTACAAACTAAAGAGTGATGACCACAGCAACAGTAGAATTTCCTAAAACAACCAACAATAGACAAACATTAGAGAGAAATACAGATTTTTTTAACAAATTAAAACAAAGATATCAAAGTAGCAAAACAGACAGATTATAAGGTAGATGTAGAAAATCAAAAACAGGAACATGTCTGCATTGGTTTTTGCCAGGATTCCAACAGGATTCCATTTAGAGAAGTCAAGGTCGAGAGCTTCAGATCTTTTTGTAAGATATTCCATGAAGCAGGAGCGGAGTAGGAGAAGGCCCTTTTTCCAAGTTCAGTCCTCACTGACGGAACACTGCAGGTAATCATGTCCTGAGAGCGCACGCTGTAGCTGCACTCACGCAGAGACATGTAGGAGGAGATGTATGAGGGCAGCAGACCAAGAAGTGATTTAAAGATGAAAATATACCAATGGAAGAGTCTGCGTGAGGTTAATGATGTGCAGTTAACCAGTGAATGTGGAATATTAGTAGATTTTTCATTTGTTTACAATAAATAATTTGTCAAATCATATTTCAGATCATTGGGGTTATTTTTTTTAAATAAATATAATAATAATAATATTATTATTATTATAATTATTATTATTATAAAGAAGACCAGAAAAATGATGCATACATATGCAGGCTTTAAAACCCAAAAGAGCCACCTAGTTCAGTTTAAGTCCAAGTGCTGTCATCATTGTATGTTCCCACAGAATGACAAAATGAGTCCTCTGCATTTAACCCATCACATGTGATCTGCGCCCAGGTGGAGCAGTGGGCAGCTATGTAGACGCCCGTGGAGCAGTTGGGGATTAGGTGTCTTGCATACGACATATAGGCATAGCAGGGAGTCGAGCAGGAACTTTCTGCTGGTCCGGCCCCTCTACAGCAGCACGTCTTCACATTTGTCTCCATTTTCTTTGCAGATACAGACATTTTTGTCTCCTCATGACCAAATACCTCCTTTATCTTGCACTGGTGCTAATCCCAGACATTACTGATAGGAACGAGGTCTGGATTTTTACAAATAGTGCAACTAATTTGAACTCTAAACCCTGCTCCCAAGGTGCAGCTTCAAACAGTGCGACTAAAATGTTGACTGGTAATAGTAGTAGTAGTTTGGCTTCTGCTTCAGCTAGTTGGACCAAAGTGCCACTAGTTGGGAACTAAAAGTTACAAGAGTGTTTGTTGAACTAGTGCCCCAAACGTACAACTAGTGCAGTGTGGTAAACAGTGGCCAACAACAACAAAAAAGACAATTACTATCAAGGACGTTGAATAAATATACATGGGCACTTTGAGATTTTCATTAATGAAAAGTGCGTTATAAATTGAATTCATTATTATTATTATTATTATTATAGGCCTTGCCATACTTCCTTCCTCCTTTCCTTCTCGCTAACTGCAGAGCAGGGCATGTTTTTGATGAAAGAAAAAGTAGATTGGTGTTAATTTGATCATTTATCTTAATGTTTAACTGATGAAGGGCAGAGGGAACAAAAGGCTTTATCATCTGAGATTGTGTCATGAAAGAGAAGGAGTCCTTTTAGTACCTTCAGACACCAAAGTAAACATGTCACTGACTAAATATAGAGAAGGGACAGCTGATTTCAGCAATAACATCCATGAAACTACAGATTAACTCAGTTCACCTCACAAGATCCACGGAGCATGTGGAGGGGCACTAAGTGTATAACAGGTGCAGGAGTGAACAATTCCTATAGAGACCCATCACTACCCGATGCCCTCAACAAGTTCTATGCACGCTTTGAGGACCCGAACAGACCACCCAGCACCAGACTCACCTCACCACCGGATGAAGAGCTTCTCAGTTTGACCTCAGCAGAAGTAAGGAGTAGTTTCAGGAGGATCAACCCTCACAAAGCAACCGGCCCAGACAACATCCCCGGAAAGTTGCTGAAAGAATGTGCTGATCAGGTGCTGGCCGACATCTTTAACACCTCACTCACCCTGTAGACAGTTCCCAACTGTCTGAAGACCGCCACCATCATCCCAGTCCCAAAGAGCTCCACAGTGACTGGTCTGAATGACTATCGGCCAGTGGCCCTCACCCTAAAAGTCGTTAAATGCTTCGAAAAACTGGTCATGCAGACCCACATCATAACAAACACCAACGAGGACCCTCATCACTATGAATACCACAAGAATTGATCAACAGAAGACGCCATCTCCTCTGTGGTCCACACTGCTCTCACCCACCTGGATCAGAAGAACTCATACGTCCATATACTCTTTGTGAACTTCACATCTGCCTTCAACACCATGATCCCACAAACTCAGATGGACAAACTGTTCACACTGGGACTAAGTCCTCCATCTGGGTCCTAGACTTCTTAACAAACAGACCACTGTCCAAGGATCCACAACTTCTCCTCCTCCATCATAACCCTCAGAACTGGCTCCCCTCAGGGATGTGCGTTGAGCCCTCTCCTGTTCACTCTGCTCACGTGTAATTGTGCAGCTATCCATCCAGGCTGTCACATTGTAAAGTTTGCAGATGATACAGCTGTGGTGGGATGCATCACAATGATGAGTCCAGCTACAGGCAGGAGGTGGAACATCTGGAGAGCTGGTGCAAAGAGAATAACCTTCACATGAATGTGAAGAAGACAAAGGAGATGATTGTGGACTTCAGAAGGAACAAACACACCCACACCCCACTGAACATAAGAGGATCTGCAGTGGAAGTGGTCTCCAGCTACAAATACTTGGGTGTACACTTGAATGATAACCTCAGCTGGAGCAACAACACCACCAGCCTGATCAAGAAAGGTCATCAGAGACTCTACTTCCTCAGACGGCTGAGACGAGCTGGTCTGAGCAGCCCAGTCCTCACCTCCTTCTACAGGTGTGCAGTGGAGAGCATCCTGTGCTCCAGCATCAACGTGTGGCATGGAGGCTGCACAGTTGCAGAGAGGAAAGCTCTACAGAGAGTGGTGAAGGCTGCACAGAAGTCTGTTGGAGTCAGTCTCCCCACCATCACAGACATCTACACCTCCAGATGCAGGAAGAGGGCCACCTGCATCATGAAGGACCCCACTCACCCAGCACATACACTTTTTGCCCTGTTCCCCTCAGAAAGGAGGTTAAGGAGCATTAAATGTAGAACCACTAGACTGAGGAACAGCTTCTACCCTGAGGCTGTTAGACTCATGAATATCTAACTAATCACTGTGAAAAATCACATCATGTTGCTGCTGATCTGTTTCATGTTGCTGCTGATCTGTTTCATGTTGCTGCTGATCTGTTTCATGTTGCTGCTGATCTGTTTCATGTTGCTGCTGATCTGTTTCATGTTGCTGCTGATCTGTTTCATGTTGCTGCTGATCTGTTTCATGTTGCTGCTGATCTGTTTCATGTTGCTGCTGATCTGTTTCATGTTGCTGCTGATCTGTTTCATGTTGCTGCTGATCTGTTTCATGTTGCTGCTGATCTGTTTCATGTTGCTGCTGATCTGTTTCATGTTGCTGCTGATCTGTTTCATGTTGCTGCTGATCTGTTTCATGTTGCTGCTGATCTGTTTCATGTTGCTGCTGATCTGTTTCATGTTGCTGTGTTCATTTGTGCTCATCTGCTCACATAGACTCATGTTCGTGCTGCTGTTTGGTGTATTGTTTTTATACTATTAGTGCTTAGTGTATTTTTATTAACTTTTTTTTGTTATTATCTTAGATCTTATTAGTTTATGTTGGATGTGACTGGGACCCTGTGTACAACATTTCATTCCACCACATGTGGTGCGTATGACAAATAAAGAACCTTAAATCCTTGAGACACAAAAGTTCAAAATTCACAACACACTGAAACCTTTTACAAATGCCTGTCAAGTTCTGTAGATTACACCAAATAAATCTGGCATGTATCAGTTTAAGTTACAAATATTTTGTTACAATCTGACACCTCCAGTCGATGGCTACATTTTGAGCTCATTCGTGGACTAAATGAAAAACTAATTAATGTTTGTCTTTGTCAGGCAGAGAGTGTGTGAACCTCAACAAATTGGAAAAGTTCTTCACAAAAACACTTGATAAGAGTTGAATGCAACAGTACTGTATTGTTTCAGAGCAGTTACTCTGTGAAAACTATCAGATTCTTCTAGCTGAGCAGAAGGGAAACAAGGTTTTTTTCAGAGATGTTACTCCCTTCATGTTCTCACAGTTGCAGCCTTGTTTTGCAGACAGCCAAGGTCTCTGAGGATTATAGAGTCTGAGCATCCCAGGAGATAAAAACCCATGTCCCCATTCTTGGACATCATGCACTCTGTTAGTAAAAATGAATAAATAAAAAACATTGACAAATACATATACGGAGCCCCCGAGGGGACATGAGGGAATTTTTTTTTCTTTGCGTGCGCACGCAAACCGCAAAAGGTTTTGCGTTCGCACGCAATATAGTGTTATCTCACAGATAACAGCACACACCCATTGAGGTTCATGCAGGAGTTTGTGACTTGGCGCTATATAAATAAACTGACTTAAATTGAAATTTGAAATCAGCCTTAAATATAAGGATGTCCAGTGTGTGTTGCAGTGGTAACAGTCATTTTATGTTGTATATTCCACGTTCACGCTCAGTGGATTCACCTGTCGCTTCCCAGGGACGTAGCCAGAATTTTATGAGGGGCGGTTCGTTTAAAATAACTGTAAACCCAAAGAGACAGACACGTCCTGGTAGCTCACTGCGGTAACTGCACCAAACCTTATCAAGACCTAGTGGGTTTAATTCCCACATGGTATAACTTTATTTTTATTTTTTTAGATTATTTATTCATTCCAGATTAAAAAAACACAAGAAAACTATTTACAAAACAACAAGAAAACAATACATGAAATGAAAGGAAGCAGAAGAAGAAACTAATCGATTATTTTCTTCTTCTGCTTCCTTTCAGTTCATGTTTGTAGTTTTATTTCTTGTTGTTTTGTNTAAAAATGAATAAATAAAAAACATTGACAAATACATATACGGAGCCCCCGAGGGGACATGAGGGAATTTTTTTTTCTTTGCGTGCGCACGCAAAAGGTTTTGCGTTTGCACGCAATATAGTGTTATCTCACAGATAACAGCACACACCCGTTGACGTTCATGCAGGAGTTTGTGACTTGGCGCTATATAAATAAACTGAATTAAATTGAAATTTGAAATCAGCCTTAAATATAAGGATGTCCAGTGTGTGCTGCAGTGGTAACAGTCATTTTATGTTGTATATTCCACGTTCACGCTCCGTGGATTCACCTGTCACTTCCCAGGGACGTAGCCAGAATTTTATGAGGGGCGGTTCGTTTAAAATAACTGTAAACCCTATGAGACAGACACGTCCTGGTAGCTCACTGCGGTAGCTGCACCAAACCTTATCCAGACCTAGTGGGTTTGATTCCCACATGGTATAACTTTATTTTTATTTTTTTAGATTATTTATTCATTCCAGATTAAAAAAACACAAGAAAACTATTTACAAAACAACAAGAAAACAATACATGAAATGAAAGGAAGCAGAAGAAGAAACTAATCGATTATTTTCTTCTTCTGCTTCCTTTCAGTTCATGTATTGTTTTATTTCTTGTTGTTTTGTAAATAAGTTTTCTTGTGTTTTTTTAATCTGGAATGAATAAATAATCTAAAAAAATAAAAAAAAGTTATACCATGTGGGAATCGAACCCACTAGGTCTGGATAAGGTTTGGAGCAGCTACCGGCGCAATGCTTTTCCAGTGAGCTACCAGGACGTGTCTGTCTCTTGAGGTTTACATTTATTTTAAAGGAATCGCCCCTCATAAAATTCTGGCTACACCCCTGGGAAGTGACAGGTGAATCCACGGAGCGTGAACGTGGAATATACAACATAAAATGACTGTTACCACTGCAACACACACTGGACATCCTTATATTTAAGGCTGATTTCAAATTTCAATTTAAGTCAGTTTATTTATATAGCGCCAAGTCACAAACTCCTGCATGAACCTCAACGGGTGTGTGCTGTTATCTGTGAGATAACACTATATTGCGTGCGAACGCAAAACCTTTTGCGTGCGCACGCAAAGAAAAAAAAATTCCCCCATGTCCCCTCGGGGGCTCCGTAACTATCAACTGTCTATTAGCTGCATCTCTCTTTTAAGCTCCACGAGGAAAACCTAGTAAAGAAACTGAAAGTTAAACTGGGTTTCTTTGTCAGAAACAGATCATGTCTAACACTGAATGCTAGGAAACACCTTGTAACTGCAACTTTCCCTCCATTGATTGCAGTGACATTATCTATGAACAGGATTCCCAAAAAGTTGGGACACTAAACAAATTGTGAATAAAAACTGAATGCAATGATGGAGGTGCCAACATCTAATATTTTATTCAGACTAGAACACAAATCACAGATCAAAAGTTTAAACTGAGAGAATGTATCATTTTAAGGGAAAAATATGTTTCAAAATTTCATGGCATCAACAAATCCCAAAAAAGTTGGGACAAGTCCATTTTTACCACTGTGTGGCATCCCCCCTTCTTCTTACAACACTCAACAGACGTCTGGGGACAGAGGAGACCAGTTTCTCAAGTTTAGAAATAGGAATGCTCTCCCATTCATGTCTAATACAGGCCTCTAACTGTTCAATCGTCTTGGGCCTTCTTTGTCGCACCTTCCTCTTTATGATGCACCAAATGTTCTCTATAGGTGAAAGATCTGGACTGCAGGCTGGACATTTCAGTACCGGATCCTTCTCCTACGTAGCCATGATGTTGTGATTGCTGCAGAATGTGGTCTGGCATTATCTTGTTGAAAAATGCAGGGTCTTCCCTGAAAGAGATGACGTCTAGATGGGAGCATATGTTGTTCTAGAACCTGAACATAGTTCTCTGCATTAATGGTGCCTTTCCAGACATGCAAGCTGCCCATGCCACAAGCGCTCATGCAACCCCATACCATCAGTGATGCAGGCTTCTGAACGGAGCGTTGATAACAACTTGGGCTATCCTTGTCCTCTCTGGTCCAGATGACATGGCGTCCCAGTGTTCCATAAAGAACTTCAAATCGTGACTCATCTGACCACAGAACAGTCTTCCATTTTGCCACACTCCATTTTAAATGACCCCTGGCCCAGTGCAAACGTCTGAGCTTGTGGAGCTTGCTTGGAAAAAAAATTTCATTTACCCTTTATTTATCCAAGTAGTCTCATTGGGCCACGAGAACTCATTTTCAAGAGAGACCTGTTAGGGAGCAGATGGTGGGGGTTGAGGGCCTTGCTCAGGGGCCCAGTGTGGAGTGAATGAGGGTGGAGGCAGGTGTGGGAGTTTCACTTTTGCCCACCCACATTTTTTGATGTTGTCGGTACCGGGGCTTGACCCGGCGATCTTCCGATCACAGGCCCACCGCCTCTAACCACTGCGCCACCACAGTTTGATCTGTCATCTGTTCTATTACGAATAAAATATTGACATATGAAGTCGAAGACGTAAATTCAAAGATGGCAGACTCACCCCAGCTGCGTCGAGTCACTCATCAACCGTCCATCCGCATATAAGGCCGTCCCTTCCACAGCTCTTCCTGTTTGCCCGTTTCCAGTCTAGTCGCATCCCTCCACCTCCCCATCTCCACCCGGGGTTTCAAGATCCTCAGTTCTCCTCTATTCTTCATCCCGACTCCGCCACCAGGTTTGGGTCCCGAGGTGGGGAAGATATCCATAATCTATCTCCCTATGCTGGACTGACATTCAAGCTCTCAGCAGTCCGGCATGCATACCCTCCGCCGAGGCCAGAGCGCCAAAGAACCCTCACCAATAAAACCTTTTAATTGTATTCTTCTTGTGGTGTATTTACCCCCATGGTTTTCTGGAGTTGGTACAGTCCAAGTTCAGTGAGATGCGCAAGCACTCACGCTCTTTTTGGCCTCTCTCGGTTTCCTTACTTTAATAAAGAAATACGTAAAAATGGTCCGAGCCTCCTCTGCTCTTTAAGACATAACAACTGGCGACGAGGATATATTTTTCCTTCTTCTTTTTGGGGAGAGACGACGTCAAGTGTCAGTACTAGTGAGTACAATGGCTCAAGTTGGCAAAATAGATGACTTCAGACCAGAGGCTGAGCCGTGGACAGCTTATATCGAGCGGCTAGAGCAGTACCTGGAAGCTAACGACATTGACGAAGAAAAGCACGTGGCGGTGTTGCTAAGTGTAATGGGTGCTCAAGCATACGGACTTTTACGAAACTTGGTACAGCCTGAAAAACCAAAAGACAAGACTTTTGGCGAAATTGTGAACATTTTGAAAGAACACTATGAACCCAAGCCCTTATTAGTTGCTGAACGTTTCCGTTTTAATAGATGCAACCAGAAGGCGAGTCAGACTGTCGCCCAGTATGTCGCAGAGCTCAAACAACAAGCAGCTAACTGTGATTTTGGTGCGTCGCTGGATTCTGCACTGAGGGATCGGTTCGTAAGTGGAATAAAAAATGAAGCGTGCCAGAGGAGGTTACTTTCAGAGGACCGGCTGACCTTTGCAAAAGCTGTGGAAATTGCACTCAACATGGAGACTGCAGACAGAGACACTCGAGAGCTGAGAGGCGCTGGAGGTGAATGGGCTAGTGAGGCAAACATTCACAAGGTGAGGCCAATAAAAACAAATATGTGCTACAGATGCAAAGGAAAAAATCACAATGCAAATGAATGTCATTTCAAAGAGACTAAATGCCATAATTGTGGAAAGATTGGACACATAAAGAAAGCATGTCGGGCTAAAGTACAAAAGAGTCATGAAAAAACTGTGCCAAACAGGAGCAGCAGAGAGACAAAGTATGTGACAGCTGAGGCAGACCCCGAAGAGGAGTTAGCCATTTTGACTGTTAATACTGAGGATGAGGAACGATATAAAGCAACATTTGCAATTGACAATGTTGATTTAGAAATGGAAATTGACACAGGAGCGGCAAAGAGTGTCATTTCACATCCTACATACTTAAAGAAGTTCTCTCACCTGCCCTTGCAGCCAGCTAAAGTGAAACTCAAAGCTTACAATGGTGGGTGTATTGGTGTTTTGGGACAGTTTGTAGCAAAAGTGGAGTATGAAGGCCAAGTCATAAATTTGCCATTGTTGGTTGTTAAAGGACATGGTGCTTCACTATGTGGAAGGAACTGGTTGACAAAACTCCGGCTTAACTGGCAGCAGATTAAGTACATGGGCGAGTTACAACACACATCGCTCGATGCGCTTTTGGATGTTTACAGTGATGTATTCAAAGACGAGTTGGGCACATTGAAAGACATTAAAGCTACCATCGTGGTCAAACCTGAGGTGCCGCCTAAATTTTGTAAACACAGGCCCCTCCCATTCGCGATGAAGGAAAGGGTGGAAAAAGAACTTGAAAGACTGGAACAATGTAACATCATTACACCTGTGAGACACAGCGAGTGGGCAGCACCGATAGTGCCGGTGCTAAAGAGGGATGCTTCCATCCGCTTATGTGGGGATTACAAAGTGTCGGTGAACCAAGCCCTTGAAGCCGACACATACCCTCTTCCACGTTTGGAGGAACTTCTGGCGACACTCAGTGGGGGAAAGTGCTTCTCGAAGATAGATCTGGCAGCAGCCTATCAGCAAGTGCTGTTGGAGGAGGATTCTAAGAAGTACACAACTATCAATACTCATAAAGGACTGTTTGTGTACAACAGGCTTCCTTTTGGAGTCAGCTCAGCTCCATCTATTTTTCAACGCATTATGGAAAACATAATGAAGGGGTTACCAGTGGTGGTCTACCTGGATGACTTGCTCATCACTGGTCGCTCAAAAGCAGAACATCTTTGCAACCTGGAAAAGGTTCTGCGACGCCTTCAGGAAAATGGCCTGCGAGTGAAGCGTTCAAAGTGTGAATTTAACAAGCCAAAAATTGAATATCTGGGACACGTCCTGGATGAACAGGGTGTCCACCCTTCAGAAGAAAAGGTGAGGGCGATACAAGATGCTCCCGCCCCTACAAATGTGAAGGAACTTCAAGCATTCCTGGGACTTTTTAACTACTATGGAAGATTTGTGCCAATGCAAAGCACGGCCCTAGCTCCACTTTATAAGTTACTGAAAGACAGTGTGACGTGGAGATGGACTGAACCAGAGCAGACAGCGTTCAACAGGTGCAAAGGTCTGCTGACGAGTGATCGAGTCCTGGCACACTATGACTCCAACTTGCCACTCACTTTGGCATGTGATGCTTCTGCATATGGCATCGGTGCAGTCATACAACACACAATGCCAAGCGGGGAGGAGAGACCGATTGCATATGCCTCCCGAACGCTGTCCCCAGCAGAAAAAAAGTACTCCCAAATAGAGAAAGAAGCTCTGGGACTGATTTATGGAGTGAAAAAGTTTCATCAGTACTTATGGGGGAGGCATTTCATTTTAGCAACAGACCATCGCCCCCTGGTGACGCTCTTTGGTGAGCACAAGAACCTACCTACCTTGGCTGCAGCACGCATTCAAAGGTGGGCTATCATATTGTCAGCATATGATTACCACATTGTTTTCAAGAAATCAGCTGAACACAACAATGCAGATGGGCTCTCTCGTTGCCCCCTGCCAGAAACAAGCGACACTGGAACAGCATCAAGCTCAGCAGCAGTACATTCACTGCTAACTGAACATTTGGAAGGAGCTCCACTGAATGCGACCCAGGTCGCCCGGG
>JBBPBX010027187.1:23770-37487 GCA_038048925.1 Garcialebias charrua
AAAAAGATAGCATTTTTTAAAATTAGTATATTGATTCACCTATTTTCGGTTTCATTTAAATTTTGACAAATGTGTTGATGTAAAAAAATCAAGTTTTAACTGCACATGAACGAATCTGAGCGTTAAATTATGTTACTGTTAGATGTCGCCCTCTGGTGGTTAGAAGGAGAAAAGCAGACATCGTAAACTGTAGAAAGTGTCGCGAAGACGATGTTTTCCCTTCAGTCAGCTCAGTTTCCACATACGTTTAATGGCGGTGGTAGTAGTAATATCAAAGACATCATATGATATCTATGAGTAATATGGCTCAACAAAGATCGACGCTGTAAAGATTTGTAGTTTTTTATGTTTAAATGTTTATATTATAAACCTTCATAGACTGTTGTCATGGAAACAGGTTAGTAGCTAATGTTGTTAGCTTCTGTGCTAAACGGAAACGAGAAAACTCCGATGTTGACATTTTGTATCTAAGCGTAATGGTTTAACTGTTTGGTTTTTTTTAAATACACCCTTTAGATTTTTAAACTTCATTTCTGTAAAGAGTTAATTTCGGTTATTTCATGAGTTTTCAAGTAAATGCAACTCCGTGTTAAAATGATACTTTTTTGAATGGAGTCTGGTGTAGAAAACGAGAGCAGTCTGTGGTGTTTCTTGTTTGTTCTGATGGAAGCTTTTTGTGTTGTGTGGTCCAGAGGAGCAGGCCCGGACCAGGTTCCAGTCCGAACTGGAGTTCGTCCAGTGCTTGGCCAACCCGAACTACCTGAACTGTGAGTCCAGATCACCCAGACCTCCAGGGTCAAAGGTTATTTAACGTCTTGTTGACAGTTGGACAGAGACACTTTGTGTCTACAACAGCTGAAATGAGTAGAGACAAGCTGAAATGAGTAGAAACAAGCTGAAGATGAACAACAGCTGAAATGAGTAGAAACAAGCTGAAGATGAACAACAGCTGAAATGAGTAGAAACAAGCTGAAGATGAACAACAGCTGAAATGAGTAGAAACAAGCTGAAGATGAACAACAGCTGAAATGAGTAGAAACAAGCTGAAATGAGTAGAAACAAGCTGAAGATGAACAACAGCTGAAATGAGTAGAAACAAGCTGAAGATGAACAACAGCTGAAATGAGTAGAAACAAGCTGAAGGTGAACAACAGCTGAAATGAGTAGAAACAAGCTGAAGATGAACAACAGCTGAAATGAGTAGAAACAAGCTGAAGATGAACAACAGCTGAAATGAGTAGAAACAAGCTGAAGATGAACAACAGCTGAAATGAGTAGAAACAAGCTGAAGGTGAACAACAGCTGAAATGAGTAGAAACAAGCTGAAGATGAACAACAGCTGAAATGAGTAGAAACAAGCTGAAGGTGAACAACAGCTGAAATGAGTAGAAACAAGCTGAAGATGAACAACAGCTGAAATGAGTAGAAACAAGCTGAAGGTGAACAACAGCTGAAATGAGTAGAAACAAGCTGAAGGTGAACAACAGCTGAAATGAGTAGAAACAAGCTGAAGGTGAACAACAGCTGAAATGAGTAGAAACAAGCTGAAGATGAACAACAGCTGAAATGAGTAGAAACAAGCTGAAGATGAACAACAGCTGAAATGAGTAGAAACAAGCTGAAGATGAACAACAGCTGAAATGAGTAGAAACAAGCTGAAGATGAACAACAGCTGAAATGAGTAGAAACAAGCTGAAGATGAACAACAGCTGAAATGAGTAGAAACAAGCTGAAGATGAACAACAGCTGAAATGAGTAGAAACAAGCTGAAGATGAACAACAGCTGAAATGAGTAGAAACAAGCTGAAGATGAACAACAGCTGAAATGAGTAGAAACAAGCTGAAGGTGAACAACAGCTGAAATGAGTAGAAACAAGCTGAAGGTGAACAACAGCTGAAATGAGTAGAAACAAGCTGAAGATGAACAACAGCTGAAATGAGTAGAAACAAGCTGAAGGTGAACAACAGCTGAAATGAGTAGAAACAAGCTGAAGATGAACAACAGCTGAAATGAGTAGAAACAAGCTGAAGGTGAACAACAGCTGAAATGAGTAGAAACAAGCTGAAGATGAACAACAGCTGAAATGAGTAGAAACAAGCTGAAGATGAACAACAGCTGAAATGAGTAGAAACAAGCTGAAGATGAAC
Source organism: Garcialebias charrua (assembly GCA_038048925.1). Lineage (NCBI taxonomy): Eukaryota > Metazoa > Chordata > Actinopteri > Cyprinodontiformes > Rivulidae > Garcialebias > Garcialebias charrua. Next base: position 25,919 of record JBBPBX010027187.1, read on the forward strand.
AACAGCTGAAATGAGTAGAAACAAGCTGAAGATGAACAACAGCTGAAATGAGTAGAAACAAGCTGAAGATGAACAACAGCTGAAATGAGTAGAAACAAGCTGAAGATGAACAACAGCTGAAATGAGTAGAAACAAGCTGAAGATGAACAACAGCTGAAATGAGTAGAAACAAGCTGAAGGTGAACAACAGCTGAAATGAGTAGAAACAAGCTGAAGATGAACAACAGCTGAAATGAGTAGAAACAAGCTGAAGATGAACAACAGCTGAAATGAGTAGAAACAAGCTGAAGGTGAACAACAGCTGAAATGAGTAGAAACAAGCTGAAGATGAACAACAGCTGAAATGAGTAGAAACAAGCTGAAGGTGAACAACAGCTGAAATGAGTAGAAACAAGCTGAAGATGAACAACAGCTGAAATGAGTAGAAACAAGCTGAAGATGAACAACAGCTGAAATGAGTAGAAACAAGCTGAAGGTGAACAACAGCTGAAATGAGTAGAAACAAGCTGAAGATGAACAACAGCTGAAATGAGTAGAAACAAGCTGAAGGTGAACAACAGCTGAAATGAGTAGAAACAAGCTGAAGATGAACAACAGCTGAAATGAGTAGAAACAAGCTGAAGGTGAACAACAGCTGAAATGAGTAGAAACAAGCTGAAGGTGAACAACAGCTGAAATGAGTAGAAACAAGCTGAAGGTGAACAACAGCTGAAATGAGTAGAAACAAGCTGAAGGTGAACAACAGCTGAAATGAGTAGAAACAAGCTGAAGATGAACAACAGCTGAAATGAGTAGAAACAAGCTGAAGATGAACAACAGCTGAAATGAGTAGAAACAAGCTGAAGATGAACAACAGCTGAAATGAGTAGAAACAAGCTGAAGATGAACAACAGCTGAAATGAGTAGAAACAAGCTGAAGATGAACAACAGCTGAAATGAGTAGAAACAAGCTGAAGATGAACAACAGCTGAAATGAGTAGAAACAAGCTGAAGATGAACAACAGCTGAAATGAGTAGAAACAAGCTGAAGGTGAACAACAGCTGAAATGAGTAGAAACAAGCTGAAGATGAACAACAGCTGAAATGAGTAGAAACAAGCTGAAGATGAACAACAGCTGAAATGAGTAGAAACAAGCTGAAGGTGAACAACAGCTGAAATGAGTAGAAACAAGCTGAAGATGAACAACAGCTGAAATGAGTAGAAACAAGCTGAAGATGAACAACAGCTGAAATGAGTAGAAACAAGCTGAAGGTGAACAACAGCTGAAATGAGTAGAAACAAGCTGAAGGTGAACAACAGCTGAAATGAGTAGAAACAAGCTGAAGATGAACAACAGCTGAAATGAGTAGAAACAAGCTGAAGGTGAACAACAGCTGAAATGAGTAGAAACAAGCTGAAGATGAACAACAGCTGAAATGAGTAGAAACAAGCTGAAGATGAACAACAGCTGAAATGAGTAGAAACAAGCTGAAGGTGAACAACAGCTGAAATGAGTAGAAACAAGCTGAAGATGAACAACAGCTGAAATGAGTAGAAACAAGCTGAAGGTGAACAACAGCTGAAATGAGTAGAAACAAGCTGAAGATGAACAACAGCTGAAATGAGTAGAAACAAGCTGAAGGTGAACAACAGCTGAAATGAGTAGAAACAAGCTGAAGATGAACAACAGCTGAAATGAGTAGAAACAAGCTGAAGATGAACAACAGCTGAAATGAGTAGAAACAAGCTGAAGATGAACAACAGCTGAAATGAGTAGAAACAAGCTGAAGGTGAACAACAGCTGAAATGAGTAGAAACAAGCTGAAGGTGAACAACAGCTGAAATGAGTAGAAACAAGCTGAAGATGAACAACAGCTGAAATGAGTAGAAACAAGCTGAAGATGAACAACAGCTGAAATGAGTAGAAACAAGCTGAAGGTGAACAACAGCTGAAATGAGTAGAAACAAGCTGAAGGTGAACAACAGCTGAAATGAGTAGAAACAAGCTGAAGGTGAACAACAGCTGAAATGAGTAGAAACAAGCTGAAGGTGAACAACAGCTGAAATGAGTAGAAACAAGCTGAAGATGAACAACAGCTGAAATGAGTAGAAACAAGCTGAAGATGAACAACAGCTGAAATGAGTAGAAACAAGCTGAAGATGAACAACAGCTGAAATGAGTAGAAACAAGCTGAAGATGAACAACAGCTGAAATGAGTAGAAACAAGCTGAAGATGAACAACAGCTGAAATGAGTAGAAACAAGCTGAAGATGAACAACAGCTGAAATGAGTAGAAACAAGCTGAAGATGAACAACAGCTGAAATGAGTAGAAACAAGCTGAAGATGAACAACAGCTGAAATGAGTAGAAACAAGCTGAAGATGAACAACAGCTGAAATGAGTAGAAACAAGCTGAAGATGAACAACAGCTGAAATGAGTAGAAACAAGCTGAAGATGAACAACAGCTGAAATGAGTAGAAACAAGCTGAAGATGAACAACAGCTGAAATGAGTAGAAACAAGCTGAAGATGAACAACAGCTGAAATGAGTAGAAACAAGCTGAAGATGAACAACAGCTGAAATAAGTAGAAACAAGCTGAAGATGAACAACAGCTGAAATGAGTAGAAACAAGCTGAAGATGAACAACAGCTGAAATGAGTAGAAACAAGCTGAAGATGAACAACAGCTGAAATGAGTAGAAACAAGCTGAAGATGAACAACAGCTGAAATGAGTAGAAACAAGCTGAAGATGAACAACAGCTGAAATGAGTAGAAACAAGCTGAAGATGAACAACAGCTGAAATGAGTAGAAACAAGCTGAAGATGAACAACAGCTGAAATGAGTAGAAACAAGCTGAAGATGAACAACAGCTGAAATGAGTAGAAACAAGCTGAAGATGAACAACAGCTGAAATGAGTAGAAACAAGCTGAAGATGAACAACAGCTGAAATGAGTAGAAACAAGCTGAAGATGAACAACAGCTGAAATGAGTAGAAACAAGCTGAAGATGAACAACAGCTGAAATGAGTAGAAACAAGCTGAAGATGAACAACAGCTGAAAGGAGCATTAAAGTTGTAAACAGCTGAAGGCTTTGAAGGATGTTCTATGAAGAAAACATGGCCGACAGAGCTAAATATTTCAACAAGTAAAAACTGCACAGAGAGCAGAAGTCCCAGCAGGAATGTCCTGAAACAGCCGAACATTTTGATTCATGAATGGTTGAAACGGATGAAAACCTGCAGTCGAGTCACGATGTGAACAACGAGAACGATTCAGAAACATGAACGACTGAATTCTTTATCTCCTAACGTCGTCGTCAGTTTCTTCTTCTTCCTTCGGCTCATGAAGGGAACCTGACCCTTCGGCTCTTTGTGTTGCAGTTTTGGCGCAGAGGGGTTACCTGAGGGAGAGGCCCTTCATCAACTACCTGAAGTACCTGCTCTACTGGAAGGAGCCCGAATACGCCAAGTTCCTGAAGTAAGTCGAGCTCTTCCTTCACGTTACAAACTGATGGTCTGAAAAGAAACGCTGACTCCGCCCCCTCAGGTACCCTCACTGCCTGCACATGCTGGAGCTGCTGCAGTACGAGCACTTCAGGAAGGAGCTGGTGAACGCTCAGTGCGCCAAGTTCATCGACGAGCAGCAGCTGCTGCACTGGCAGCACTACTCCAGGAAACGCACGCGGCTGCAGCAGGCGCTCGCCGAGCAGCAGCAGCAGGCGCCGCAGCAGCCGCCGTCGCACGGGAACGCCACCGCCAAGTGATGGAGACGTCGCACGGGAACGCCACCGCCAAGTGATGGAGACGTCGCACGGGAACGCCACCGCCAAGTGATGGAGACGTCAGGCTCGAGGTCTGAAGGGGGGGCGGGGGTTCTGAGGTGAACTCTGATCATCTTAGGAGCTCATTGAGCTGCTACTCAACTGACTTTATTTTGAAGGCCCTGGAACAGGAAGCTGAGCTCTCAGACTCATTAAGGGTTAATTCACGTTTGGTTTTAACTTTATTATCCAAAATATTATTTCAGCAACGAGCAGTTTGTGTATTTCCATCTCATGTTTTTGTTTGGTGCTTCTTTTTCTTCTTTCTTTTTTTTGTAATAAAATATTTGAAATTATTTAATTTCTTGAAATATCTTCATGTGAAAACAAATTGATCAATTACAGCAAGTTTAAGTTTTTCATTGAAGGAATGTAGAAATTCAAAAACCGTTCAATATATTTAAAAAAAAATTATTATTTGACCTTATTTTAAGTTTGATAAATAGCTAAAACACATTGGCTGATTTATTACATTTACCGGTATTTGTTTTTATCTTTAATACAAACCGGATTCCAAAAAAGTTGGGACACTAAACAAATTGTGAATAAAAACTGAATGCAATGATGTGGAGGTGCCAACATCTAATATTTTATTCAGAATAGAACAAATCACAGATCAAAAGTTTAATCTTAGTAAATGTAACATTTTAAAGGAAAAACATGTTGATTGAAAATTTCACAGTGTCAACAAATTCCAAAAAAGTTGGAACAAGTAGCAATAAGTGGCTGGAAAAAGGAAATTGAGCAAATAATGAACTGGAAGACCAATTAACACTAATTAGGTCAATTGACAACATGATTGGGTATAAAAAGAGCTTCTCAGAGTGTCAGTGTCTCTCAGAAGCCAAGATGGTAAGAGGATCACCAATTCCACCATTGTTGCACAGAAAGATAGTGCAGCAATACCAGAATGGTGTTACCCAGCGTAAAATAGCAAAGACTTTTAAGTTATCATCATCAACCGTGCATAACATCATCAAAAGATTCAGAGAATCTGGAACAATCGCTGTGCGTAAGGGTCAAGGCCGTAAAACTCTACTGGATGCTCGTGATCTCCGGGCCCTTAAACGTCACTGCACCTCAAACAGGAATGCCACTGTCAAGGAAATAACAGAATGGGCTCAGGAATACTTCCAGAAAGCATTGTCAGTGAACACAATCCACCGTGCCATCTGAAACTCTACAGTGCAAAGAGGAAGCCATTTCTAAACAAGCTCCACAAGCTCAGACGTTTGCACTGGGCCAGGGGTCATTTAAAATGGAGTGTGGCAAAATGGAAGACTGTTCTGTGTCAGATGAGTCACGATTTGAAGTTCTTTATGGAACACTGGGACGCCATGTCATCCGGACCAGAGAGGACAAGGATAGCCCAAGTTGTTATCAACGCTCCGTTCAGAAGCCTGCATCACTGATGGTATGGGGTTGCATGAGCGCTTGTGGCATGGGCAGCTTGCATGTCTGGAAAGGCTCCATTAATGCAGAGAACTATGTTCAGGTTCTAGAACAACATATGCTCCATCTAGACGTCATCTCTTTCAGGGAAGACCCTGCATTTTTCAACAAGATAATGCCAGACCACATTCTGCAGCAATCACAACATCATGGCTACGTAGGAGAAGGATCCGGTACTGAAATGTCCAGCCTGCAGTCCAGATGTTTCACCTATAGAGAACATTTGGTGCATCATAAAGAGGAAGGTGCAACAAAGAAGGCCCAAGACGATTGAACAGTTAGAGGCCTGTATTAGACATGAATGTAGAGCATTCCTATTTCTAAACTTGAGAAACTGGTCTCCTCTGTCCCCAGACGTCTGTTGAGTGTTGGAAGAAGAAGGGGGGATGACACACAGTGGTAAAAATGGACTTGTCCCAACTTTTTTGGGATTTGTTGACGCCATGAAATTTTGAAACAACATATTTTTCCCTTAAAATGATACATTCTCTCAGTTTAAACTTTTGATCTGTGATTTGTGTTCTATTCTGAATAAAATATTAGATGTTGGCACCTCCACATCATTGCATTCAGTTTTTATTCACAATTTGTTTAGTGTCCCAACTTTTTTGGAATCCGGTTTGTACTTTTTTCATTTGGGTGACTCATTTACAAGAGACATGAAATACTACTTTGTTAGTTAATTTAGTTAACATTTACTTAATACAGTTTTGATAGCGTAACATAGACAATTGTTCAATAAAAGTCAAACAAATTAAAGTTACATAGGATAAATAAATATGTTCACTGAGAGCTGCGCTTTTATTTTGACGAGCGCTGGTCGGAAGTAGTTTTGCCTCAGGAAACGGAGTGAACCATTTTGTGTGTAACACCAGGAGCGGTCTGTGGCCGTACACCGGTGTTGTGACGTGATTCGCTCAGTCGCTGAGCGCGCGCTGTTCGCGCAGCTTCCTGTGTTTCTGCAGCTGAAGAGTTCAGGCCGCGGGAGGAGAAACGACATCATGAACTCGGTAAAAACGATTTTCTGATTATTGGTTATCAGTAAGTGTTCGGCTGAGCAGAACTGGAAATAAACAACTACTGATACGTACGTCGGGGTTTTTTCCGAGTTTCTGACCAGTTTGCGTTGACCCCTGTTGTGAGCATGCGCAGTGCGGTTAACGCGTGATTTAAAACTATTAAAATGTGTTTATTTCATGAATATCTGTGAAAAGTTCGTGTTGTTAGTGACAAATGAACGGCTCGTGCCTTCCCAGTGTTAAAGTCCGAAGTGAGGCTCGGTTCGGATAAACATCAACGAAGAACAAAGATAAAACTTTAGATGAAGTTGTGAAACTAAACCCAAATTTAACTTTTTTTAGCTGATAAACTCCCTAGAATGTGTTTAAAATGTTTCCTAGCACTATTTCTGTTTCTGTTTAAATTTTCATGTATTTTCATGTATTTGGGCGTATTAGTTAAAATCGGCAATATTTGGTCTAAAAACGTGTTCACGGTAGCCATATGGGTTGAACAGAGGTTATTGCACGCTAATTTTCTTGTTGGTTTAGGTTTCGCACAGTGACGTATTTTCGCACGATTTCGTCACAGCCTCTGCTGCCGGAGTATAAAAGTGGAGCCATGTAACGGTTGTAGTGGGTGGACCGAACCGTTTCGGTACAGCACGTTCGGTTCGGTCCACCTCCGTACCGTTTCGGTTATTTTTTCACTCATTGAACGTTAATTTATGCGCCGCGGAACAAAATTGCAGCACGGTGGCACAACTGGTAGAGCTGCTGCCTCTCAGCGAGAAGGTTGCCGGTTCAAATCCCGGTCCGGGGCCTTTCTGGGTGGAGTTTGCATGTTCTCCCCGTGCATGCGTGGGTTTCCTCCGGGTACTCCGGTTTCCTCCCACAGACCAAAAAACATGCTTGTTAGGCTGATTGGTGACTCTAAATTGACCCTAGGTGTGAGTGTGAGAGTGGATGGTTGTTTGGTGTGAGTGAGACAGGTCCCTCTTGTAAATGAGTCCCCGTGACTCAACGAGGCTAGCCTGTATAAATAAAGGATGAATGAATGAATGAATGAAAAAATTTCCTGGGCGCGTTTCAGCACGGAGCTATTATCGCGCAGCACGCGCAGCATTATTAGCCATTAGCTGCTCGCTCCGGTCTCCTGTTTGGGAACGTTATGGCTTTCTTGTTAAGATGAGCGCACGTTCAAAAGCTGTGTGTGTGGACGACTCTGCAGCAGACAACACGTCTCATGTGAACGCGCTTGAAACTACGTCATCGGAATGTGAACGAAGACACCGCAGCTGTTACAAAGTGCGCTAACAACACAGCAGCTGCATTTAAACTACTTCTTCAGGTAAATTAGATCGGTCCAGAGCAATAACACAAACTGTATGAGTTCTGAATCTAAGTCTGAATGTTGTTATATGCGCAGGCTTTAAAGTTACTGATCCTCGCTACCGCTACGAGACATCCATCACTCAAAAAGTTCAGCTCTTTATGAAAAAACTGTATTGTCAACAAGCCCTGGAGCTGATTAAAGCCCTGATGAGATGAGTGAGAGCTTCAACCGTTCAAGAAGAGGTATTGTTATTTTATTATTATTATCTAAATAATCTTTTTTGTTTAAAATCATAATCTTATTAACTTATTTTTTTATCTCTTTGTTTTATTACAAGTCTGGGACAGAGGTAGCTGCTCTCTTTGTCCACTTCAGGGACAGACATCCACCAGAGATCACCTGCAGCTAAGAAGTGTGTGATGACTGAACTGAACTGAACTCTGAACTGTTCCAGGACCTGTCCCACTTGGAGGAGCAGGTCCAAGAAGTTGTGAGTACAGTAATGAGGACAAATACAGCCACACTGCTGCTACTGGACAAAAACTTGATTAGTTAGATTGTAAACAGTCTGTTGCTGCTTATTGTTCTGACTGTTATTGTATTTATTAAGATTTTTATTATTGTTAATATAGTTTATTTATTGTAGAGTGCTGTTTATTTAAAATATCATCCAAATGGGTCACTTTTATTTATTACTACAATACAATACAAACATATTTTTGGCATATTTTCAAAATAAACATTTTGTAAGTCTTTATTTTGTCTTTTTTTTGGTACCGAAAATAAACCAAACCGAGCCCTCCTTGTAGTTGAACCGAACCGAAATGTGATTTTAGCGTACCGTATAGTGTGGATCACACTGTCTTTGAGTTATTCCAATCTGGCTTCAAATCTCTCCACAGCACTGAGACTGCCCTACTGAAGGTTTTTAACGACATCTTCCTATCCACAGACACTGGTGACTCTGTGCTGCTTGTCCTATTGGACCTCACATCCGCTTTCGACACCATTGACCATGAGATCCTCATTGCTAGGTTGGAGCAGTGGGTGGGCATCACAGGGTCAGCCCTCAATTGGTTCAGATCCTACCTCTCTGACAGGTCCTTTTGTGTTTCCATCAACGATTTTAGTTCTGCAGCGGCAGCACTTAAATGGGGGGTTCCGCATGGGTCCATCCTGGGTCCTCTCCTATTCTCTTTATACCTGCTGCCACTTGGTGCTATTTTCCAGAAACACAACATACCTTTCCACTTCTACGCCGATGACTGTCAAATTTACTTCCCCCTAAGACAAAATGGTACATGCTCTATTCAACCTCTGCTCGACTGCTTGGCTGACATCAGGGACTGGATGGCTTTAAATTTCTTAAGTTTCAATGAAAAGAAGTCTGAAGCCATGTTGTTCCTTCCCAATGACACGATTACGATCCACTGCATCGACCTTTCTGCTCTACCCCTGTCTGAAAAACAAAAAGTCACAAAACTGGGAGTGATAATGGATCCTTCCATGAAACTCAACAGTCATGTAAACATGATCGTTAAATCCTGTTTTTTCCAGCTGAGGCCACTGTCTAAGCTAAGCCAATATTATCAAAAATAACCTGGAGACAGTAATACACACATTTATTACATCTAGGCTTGATTACTGCAATTCACTCCTGTTACAACTGGTCCAGAACAGCAGCCTGATTTTTAACCAGTACAGGCAAAAGAGAGCACATTACACCAGTCTTGGCCTCCCTGCACCGGCTACCGGTTCGCCTTCGAATCCAGTTCAAAATTCTCCTGTATGTCTACAAATCGTTGAACAGCCCCCCCCAATCTCTGATTTGATACAGCCGTATGTTCCACCACGTTCTCTGAGGTCAGGACCAGGTACTTTTAACAGTTCCAGGAACTCGTCTTAAACTCAGAGGTGACAGGACCTTCTCTGTAGCAGGACCAAGACTCTGGAATGAGTTACCTCTGCTCGTCAGACAGGCCCCTCCCTCTCTCTCGGTTTTCAAATCCCATTTAAAGACCCATTACTATTCTGTTGCTTTCAACACAAGATGATCTGTGTTTGAACCTGTTTGCTTCACACAGGTTAGTCGTTATATTTATATCTGCAAATTTTTTAGTCTATTTTCTGATTTTACGGTACTTCAATTTGTATGTTGCCTTAGCCTGGTTAAAACCAGACCCTTCACTTCGCTTCGGACTAGGGTCTGGAGTTTCTCCATAGAGAACCGATTCTTGCTGGAGGCGTGGCTTCTGCTGGGGAACAAAACCATTGGATCTTAGAAAAATTTTGAACAGGGAAAAGCATTCTGCTCCCTCCCCCTCAGAGCCATATATGGTCTGCTTCCTGTGATCTGGTGAACTTGAGATCATCATCAGCTCCGCCTCCTGCTGCGCCTCCTCCACACGCCTCTCGCTGCCGCTGCATATTCTGTGTTTAAATGTTAATAAAACGTTCTAAAAAATAAAATAAAACCATGGAGCGCTGGTCCAGCACACCAGAAGACCAGAAAATCTGCAGGGACTCGGGCAGCAACGTAAAACCCTAGTTTAATTCTCTCGTGACAACCTGAGGCATTTCCTCATCATTGCACTCAGCGGAGGGAGAGGAGGAGGAGGAGGGAGCGATCACTTGACTTTTGGCAAAAAAACAAAAGAAAACTCCAGATAAGGGATTAAGAAGGGGAATTTAATACATTTGTGTCACATATAAAACAGTCCTGCATCGCTTTGAATGAGAACATGCGAATGCTCGCTGGCTGCGCTGGGACAGGTGGGGGCGTGGGTTAGGGGCCAAAAACTCCGCCCCTTCTGTTCTCTGATTGGTCCGGTCAAAAATCTACCGGAGAAATCCTTCTCTATGGGAGAAGTCCCAGACTGAGCAGTGAAGGGAAATGAGAATTGAGCGGAGCTGTGCAGGAAGGCGAGGGCCAGGCTAATGTTGCCTATGAGTTGCCTGTTTTGTTTTTTGGTCTGTTTGTACAGCACTTTGGTTGGCCTTGTTACTGTTTTAAGTGTTCTACAAATATAATGGTATGGTATATGTAATGATATGATGACATAACATTTTAAGATTAATGAATATGTGTACTGTATTATTGTAAATGTATATTGTGATATTTTAAAGAAAGGAGGATGTAATGATATGATGATGTAACAGTTTAGCCACTTGGTGTCAGTATAACTCTTGGTTACATGGTGGTGTAAAAAGGTATATAAGTGAAGAAGACTTGATTGTTGTGAGGTGTGACACAGCAGAATAAAGTGGTGTTCAAACAACATGCTGGACTCTCTTGGTGGTATTAAATGGAACACAACATGGTGTCAGGAGTAAAGTAACCAGTTTGGATCACTGACAAGTGAGGAACATGGATTATTTGAAGCCACCAGAGAATTTGAAGCTGAGCGGCAATGTTGACAGCAGTTGGAGGAACTTCAAGCAACAGTTTCTGCTGTATGTGAAGGCCATGGGACTGGATGAGGAGCCAGACAGCAGAAAGGTAGCACTACTGCTGACAATAGCAGGTTCACAAGCCATTGAAGTGTACAACACATTTGTTTTTGATAACGAAGACGACAAAGACAAGTTGGAGAATGTGCTTGATTATTTTGATAGACACTGTTCACCAAAGAAAAATGAAACATACGAGAGATATGTGTTCCGATCTCGTGTGCAGCATCAACATGAACAGTTTGATAGTTTTCTGACTGATCTGAAGTTGAAGGCTCAGACCTTGAAAGACTCCATGATTCGTGACCAGATAGTGTTCGGCGTGGCAGACAAGCAGATCTGAGAAAGGCTGTTGAGAGAAATGGAGCTTTCCTTGGAAGGAGCTATGAAGATTTGCCAAGCCAGTGAGCTCTCCCGGATGCACCTGAGGACTTTCAACAATGCAGACGACAACCCGGCCAGCATCAGTGAATCTGTTGTGGTTGGTGCAGTTTCAAGCAGAGGACAACATCGCAGAGGACAACGGGC
>JBBPBX010027188.1:15116-30696 GCA_038048925.1 Garcialebias charrua
AAAATGAAAAATGATCTGGAGCAGTTTGACTTCATGTTTGATCCCTGGACACTGTGGAGGACAGAAAGGAGGAGGGTCAGCCACTGTCAACAAGCGACGGATCGTGAGAAAGACGTGCTGCTCGTTGGGATCGCATGTTATTTCACAGCTGTGTGTCAACATTAAACCAAACTGCTGCTTTTTCTGTTGCAACAACAAAACTTCAGCTGATTTATAGCAACAGGTCAGAGGCGTGCCACCGCTGCAGGCGGTGCACCGGGATGACACCGTGATGACACCGGGATGACACCGTGATGACACCGGGATGACACCGTGATGACACCGTGATGACACCGGGATGACACCGGGATGACACCGTGATGACACCGGGATGACACCGGGATGACACCGTGATGACACCGTGATGACACCGGGATGACACCGTGATGACACCGTGATGACACGGATGACACCGGGATGACACCGTGATGACACCGGGATGACACCGTGATGACACCGGGATGACACCGTGATGACACCGTGATGACACCGTGATGACACCGGGATGACACCGGGATGACACCGTGATGACACCGGGATGACACCGGGATGACACCGTGATGACACCGTGATGACACCGGGATGACACCGTGATGACACCGTGATGACACCGGGATGACACCGGGATGACACCGTGATGACACCGGGATGACACCGCGTGATGACACCGGGATGACACCGTGATGACACCGGGATGACACCGTGATGACACCGGGATGACACCGTGATGACACCGTGATGACACCGTGATGACACCGTGATGACACCGTGATGACACCGTGATGACACCGGGATGACACCGGGATGACACCGTGATGACACCGGGATGACACCGGGATGACACCGTGATGACACCGTGATGACACCGGGATGACACCGGTGATGACACCGGGATGACACCGTGATGACACCGGGATGACACCGGGATGACACCGTGATGACACCGTGATGACACCGGGATGACACCGTGATGACACCGTGATGACACCGGGATGACACCGGGATGACACCGTGATGACACCGTGATGACACCGTGATGACACCGGGATGACACCGTGATGACACCGGGATGACACCGGGATGACACCGTGATGACACCGTGATGACACCGGGATGACACCGGGATGACACCGTGATGACACCGGGATGACACCGTGATGACACCGGGATGACACCGTGATGACACCGTGATGACACCGTGATGACACCGGGATGACACCGTGATGACACCGGGATGACACCGGGATGACACCGTGATGACACCGGGATGACACCGGGATGACACCGGGATGACACCGTGATGACACCGTGATGACACCGGATGACACCGTGATGACACCGTGATGACACCGGGATGACACCGGGATGACACCGGGATGACACCGTGATGACACCGGGATGACACCGTGATGACACCGTGATGACACCGTGATGACACCGGGATGACACCGGGATGACACCGTGATGACACCGTGATGACACCGGGATGACACCGGGATGACACCGTGATGACACCGTGATGACACCGGGATGACACCGTGATGACACCGTGATGACACCGGGATGACACCGGGATGACACCGTGATGACACCGGGATGACACCGTGATGACACCGGGATGACACCGTGATGACACCGGGATGACACCGGGATGACACCGTGATGACACCGGGATGACACCGGGATGACACCGGGATGACACCGTGATGACACCGTGATGACACCGTGATGACACCGTGATGACACCGGGATGACACCGTGATGACACCGGATGACACCGTGATGACACCGTGATGACACCGTGATGACACCGGATGACACTGATGACACCGTGATGACACCGGGATGACACCGGGATGACACCGTGATGACACCGTGACGCGTTTTACACACTCAACTTTTGTTTTGTGGTTCGTTAAAATACGTTCGGACTGATGGAGTTCTGTTTGTCCAGAAGCTGTTGTTGGACTTTAAAGTCCTGCAGAAACTGGTTCTGCGGTTTGTGCACGTGTTGTTGGATTCTGCTGATGCTGCGTCGGGAACAAAGAGTGAAAGTGCAGACAAAGTGTTGCACGGTGTTGTTGGGTTTGGTTTTAGAGCAAGTAAAATGCTAGCCTGGTTAAAACCAGACCCTTGTCCTTCACTTCGCTTTGTGTGCAGTGAAGGGAAATGAGAATTGAGCGGAGCTGTGCAGGAAGGCGAGGGCCAGGATAGTAAAAGCGCTTAAACATTTAAGAAAGCAGAACACTTTTCTTTTGTTTGTATTTAACGTGCCACCAGTTACTGACACAGGTAAATATTCAAGAGCGAGTGAAATTATTGGTGCGTTTTATTGTTTTTAAACCTGAGAAATGTAACTTCAGTTTTAACATACTTTACTAACCACCATATACCGTATTTTTCGGCCTGTAAGTCACAGTTTTTGCATAATTTACATGCCCTGCGACTTATACACTGAAGCAACTTATTTATGTTTTTTTTAATTCCCATATTTATAAACCAATTTTTGGCTGAGATATGACGTTTTCATTCATTCTGACTGAAAATATTGAACACTACCATTTTCAGTCACTAGATGGCATTTGAGTAGTATGGCATGCCATTGCATCATGTAATAGGTAAAAGTGGCTATTACTGACACAATCGGCTTGCCATAGTCTGCCACATTCGTCCAGCTCCTCCGTTCCAGTGAAATGCAGCTGATTTGACCAAAGTGCATTGGACGATCAACTCTATTGACAAGATTTTTTCAACAAAACAACAAGGTCCGGGGGAAACAGCTTGCCCAGCACAGACGCACTCTGGAGGATACGTCATGGACTCGTGGGGAGAGTGGAAGGTGATGTGTCTTAGTCCTATCTGTGGAGGACGTTGACGATGTTTACATAATTGGATTTATGATGGCAGGCGCTCTGCTTTTCGGCATCGGCGGGGCTCTGCTCTATCGGAAACTTAACAAGACATCTGCGGCTGTTTCGACCATGACAAAGCTTCCAAGTCAGTGTGAAAGTTTGATCTGTGCCGTGACCTCGCTAAATCAGCTGCTTTACGATCTTAAAATGGTAAATGGTAAATGGAGCTTATTTATATAGCGCCTTCCAGCCCCCTCTGAGGAGCCCCAAAGCGCTTTACAATACGAGCCATCTACCCATTCATACACACATTCATACACCGTTGGTGGTAGCCTGCCTTGTAGGGCGCTATCCAGACCTACCGGGAGAAACTCGGGAGGTCGTAAGGTGGAGGTGGTTTATGAGAATTGCAGGCCACCAGTGGCTTCTGCGACTCGTCAGCATGGTGGGTTCGACCTTGAGGGGGACTCATAGCATGGATCAGTGGAATGGATTCCCACAATCAGGCCATTTTGGAACCGGATCGTCCAGATGAACTCAAGGCTGAAGGAAAAAAAAATCTGTCTGTGTTAAGATCCAGCGTGGTGTGGGAGGAGGTGAGTCCATTAGTGCAGACGGACACTCAGAGACACGAGTAAAAAGTCAAAAATACTTTAATAACAAAAAACTCAGAGCTCAACTGTGGCTGTAATACAAAAAGTCCAACATGACGAAGTACTCACAAAAACCAAGGAGCTGACACGACACACCAGGCAGGAAGACGAGATGACCCGACAAAGACATGCACACAAATGCAAACTTATATACACAGACTAATTACCTAAATCATACACACCTGAGACAACACACCTGAGACAGACAACATGCAAGACAAGACCACCAGAGGGAGCCACATTCTTACAGTACCTCCCCCTCAAAGACGCCCCCAGGCGTCCACAAGGAACGCCCCCAACAACCAGGGCGGGCACGAAGGAAAACACAAGGACAGGGGAACAGGACAAGGGACAAAAAGCAAAACACAAAGCCAAACTTGCAAAAACCCAAACCAGAACCAAACACAGACTAAACCCAGGAAACGAACAAGCGCCAAAACGTCAAACGTAGAAACGTCGAACGGAGTGACGTCATCGGACGTAGCGACGTCATCGACGCGGCGACGTCATCGACGTGGAGACCCTCCATCGATGCGGAGACGTCTGAAGAGCGAGGACCCTCTGCAGCAGTGATGTCACCGACGCGAGGACCCTCCGAAGACAGTAGAGGCGTCACCTGGCGCGGGAAACCCCTGCAGACGTCGAGGCTCAGCGGCGAGAGGACCCTCCGAAGCAAGTAGAGGCGTCGTCAGCGCGTGAACCCCCTAGACGCCGAGGCATCAGCGGCGCGCGCACCCACGAAGCAGAGGCGCCACCAGCGCGGAGACCCTCCGAAGAACATTAGAGGCATCATCAACGACGCCGGGACCCCCTGAAGGCGAAGAGGCGAACAGCGGCGCAGGACCTCTGCAGACGGCGAAACCTCAGCGGCGTGCTCCGGCACCAGACGGCGAGGGGAAAAAAAAGAACGGGCAGGTGAGAAAAATAAAAGTCTGAACTGGGTGTGATCCATGTACTGATGAAACAGAGACTGTAGGAGGTGGAAAAACTACGGGGACTGCAGCAGGCTGCATAAGAGCGGCCGCAGGAACTACAGCTGCATGGACCACGTCCGTGACGGCTGCTCCCTTCGAGCGGGACCGTCACCTTCTGCCTCTGGAAGTACCGCCCGCTGGACTCACTGTTGGTCGGGTCATCATGTTAGGATCCAGCGTGGTGTGGGAGGAGGTGAGTCCATTAGTGCAGACGGACACTCAGAGACACGAGTAAAAAGTCAAAAATACTTTAATAACAAAAAACTCAGAGCTCAACTGTGGCTGTAATACAAAAAGTCCAACATGACGAAGTACTCACAAAAACCAAGGAGCTGACACGACACACCAGGCAGGAAGACGAGATGACCCGACAAAGACATGCACACAAATGCAAACTTATATACACAGACTAATTACCTAAATCATACACACCTGAGACAACACACCTGAGACAGACAACATGCAAGACAAGACCACCAGAGGGAGCCACATTCTTTACAGTCTGCCTGAAGAAAATCAACAATCAAGCTTATCTGAATCTGACTCCCCGTCAGCCTTGGAAATGGGCTGACCAGCAAACTTCTCCTGGGTCATGAGTAGCCAAGGATAACAGCTGCATCTATCGCTAATAATTGCTTTTGTGTTAATCTTGTTAAAGTCCTCCCGTGCACGCTCTCGCGGCCGCCATTTGGCAGCCAATTGATTTTTTTGGTGCAACACCGGCCCACATTTACGGGTTGTCAGCATTGACGCGTAATAAATGCAACTTATTTATGTTTGCCCACTTTATTTGACACATTTGGACAGATGTGACTTATGGGGCGGTGCGACGTGCACAGCGGAAAATACAGTAATTGGACTTGGTGTGTGTCAACTTCAAACATTCATGAATAGTTTAGTTTAATAAGATTAGCTCTGATAAAGCTCAGAGAACAGAAAGAACACATTTCTGATCTTTTATTATTATAAGAAGAAACATGTAAAGTTGTGGATGGAGGGACTATTGAACAGCTGGTGTCTGTAAATTGTGTTTATGACCAGTATATTTATTAAAAGTAAACCAGTCAAGATGAAATGGGAAAAAAAAGTTTTTAATCACTTATTCTCAGTTTTGAAAATTTCTGAAAAAAAAGCTTTAAATTCACTCGTTTTGTTTTGTCTTCCGTCTTCAGCACGTTGTCCAGCTGCATGCTCGCCGTTGTGGCGCTGCTGTACCCGTTCTCCTGGCAGCACACCTTCATCCCCGTGCTGCCGGCCTCCATGTTGGACATTGTCTGCTGTCCCACCCCCTTCCTGGTGGGGCTGCTGTCCAGCTCGTTGCCTAAACTCAAAGAGCTCCCTGTAGAAGAGGTGAGTCTTCTTGTGATTGTACTCGGACATCGAACGTGTGAAATTACTCATGCAGATACTTCTGGTCACTCTTTGTTCTCTTATTCTGATCAATTAAAGCTATAAAGATTCGACGTGAGCCCGTTTTTAACTGGAGGCAGTTGTGACCGTCTGACCTGCATCAGTTTTATTATAGAGCAGATGAAGTGATTACATCAACACGTCGTCACTTTTTAACCTAAGAGGAAATCTGTTTTTCTGTAGTTCCAGATTCTTTTGGGGAAAAGCAGCTCTATTCATCACAATAAATGAAAAGTTTTTATTTTTATTTCGAACTGTGCATCAGATGATTAGAAAACTCTGCAAAGGTTTTGGTAAAATACACAAAGATTTGTCGTGATTTAACACTTCATAGAACATTCTGACAAGGGTGGGTCGACACAAGTCTCAACACAAGACTTTAAAGAGGGACTAAACTCAAAATTAACTTTTTTAAGCTGATAAACTCCCTAGAATGTGTCTAAAATGTTGTGTAGCACTAGGTATGTGTTAATCTTCACATATTTGTGCGTATTAGGTTAAATCGGCAATATTTGGTCTAAAAACGTGTTTACGGTAACCCTATGGGTTGAACATAGGTATTGCAGCTTAATTTTCTTATTGTTCAAAGACTGTTCACTGACGTGTCTTGTTCACTCTGACGTCACAAAAGTGGTTCGAGCAGAGCCAATCCCCTGCAGAGATGAGAAGGTCCGCGCTTCAGTTCATACCTTGTATGGAAGTGCTACATTGCACTCTGGAAAAGTACTGCAACAACGCATATTATAGTTTTTGGAATGGCACTGGTTATTTGTGTATTTTAACTTATTTATTTTAAGAATACTTTTCAGTTCATCAAAACTATTTGGTTGTATTTGTTTTCTTATTGTGCGATGGACGAGTGATGCCTGAATGCCAAGTTGGTGCAGTAGTGGAAGTGCAGGTTTGGGGTCCGACAGACCCAGGTTCGATCCCCAGCCACGGAAAATCTTGTGGTATTATTTTCATTTTTTTTTAGCCTTTTGTTTTGGATAGATCGGGTGAGAATAGATAAATACATCTACATAATTATTCTTTGTTGTTGCTTGTTCTAAGCAACAAAACTAGCAAACGATAGTGTTTTAGTTTGTTTTAGATTGTTGCTGGAGGGGGCGTGAACACAGCATAACCCCCCTAACTCCTCCCCTCCTTGTCTCTTGACACACCCATTTTGAGGCAGTTTTTGAATCTGGTATGGGGGCGGAGCTATATTCTGACGGTGGGGTGAGCACCTCTTAAAGACCATAAAATACTTTTGTTACGAAATCGCTTCTCTCCTCAGCTCGTTCTTTGTACTGGAGAGTAGGACCGCAACTATAAGTACAGTACGTGATGAGAAAGAAAAGAAGAAAAAAAGAAACAAAACTGGCACCAGAGACAGAACACACAGTGAGGTGGGGCTTACCTTAGATGTCCGATCAGAGTCTCAATCAGCTGACATCCTGGAGGGGCGAGCCCGCACGATCCTTCATCCGTCACTGTTCAATAGTTGTTGTTTTTTGTTTTCCTTTATAGTTTTCCTCTTTTTTCTTAAAAGCGCACCACTTGTGTTTCCATCTGTGGTTGTTGTTAGCAGGCGTGTTAACTTCCCCGGTGCATTTAATCTGTTAGCGTCCAGCCGGTTCATCCAAAACAAACCCGGCCAAAACCATCCGACGCTCCCCTCTGGGTTCCGTCCCGAGGTGAATGCTCTGTTTCTCTCTCCAGAGCCTTCTGCACCGTCCTTTAAGATATTTTCTTCTTCACAAAACTCCACTGCTGCAGTAGCGTCCAACACGCCACTCCATCTGTCAAAATCACCCCCGCAGGTGTGCTACCAGCGCAGCTAAAAACACTTAGACTGGCTGAGCCCCGCCCCCCTCCACCAGTGAACCGTCAAAGGTGCCAAATAAATTAAAAAATAAACAAACAAAAGACAAAAAAATGTGACCACGTAACACTTCCCCCCCTAAACAAAATATATATTTTTTTATTTTATTTTATATATATATATATTTTAATTTTTTATTTTTTTTATTTTTAGTCCAATAAACTTCCTACATCTTCAACCTATTCCTCACATTCTTGACAGAACATCAGCAATTACATTATCTTTCCCCAACTGCACCTTTTCTAGAAACAGCTTTTTGATCCAAAAGTTTTTTCTTCTTTCTTTGGACTTGTTGTAACTGACCATTAGCCAGAGTGCAAGCTGCTTTCAAGCGCTCCTTAAACTCAGAAACGTACCCCAAAACGTTTCTGTCAGGTTCTTCAGTCAGAAATTTCTCTTTTACCAACTTCAAGGGACCCCTCACTTCATGTCCATAGACCAACTCAAACGGACTAAAACCTGTAGATTCACAGACAGAGTCACGGATAGCAAACAAAAGAAATTGAACACTCTTGTCCCACTCCCCAGGCTGATCCACACAGTAGGTCCTGATCATGGCCTTAAGAGTCTGATGGTATCGTTCCAGGGCTCCCTGTGACTGTGGATGGTACATAGATGACTTAAAGTGCTCAATCCCTAACTCTTTCATCACCGCTTGGAAAACTCCGGCCATAAAGTTAGAGCCCTGATCGGACTGGATCTCTCTAGGAAGCCCGAACTGAGTAAAAAACTTAAGAAGGCAATCCAAGATTGTCTTTGAACAAATGTTACGCAAAGCAAAAGCTTCCACATAACGTGTAGCAACATCCATAACTGTTAACAGATATAAGTGACCACGCTTAGTTTTTGGTAAGGGGCCCACACAATCTATTAGAACACGACTGAATGGTTCTCCAACCACTGGAATAGGAATTAGATTTCTCACAGTTTCTGGAGGTTCTTCCTGATTAACCTGAGACTGAGAACGAGTGACAACACAGGTAGGAAAGACTCCAGGAAATTCCTGCTTCAGTGCCTCAGTCTTAGAAGAATATATGGGAGAATGTACAACCATAGGGGCAACATGAACCTTTTCACCTGCCAAATCATTCCCCAGTATAAATGTGACACCCGGAATGGGTAAACTGGACACCACCCCAACTTTAACCACTCCTGTCACTAAAGATGACTGTAAATAAACTTCATGCAGAGGGACATACTTAAATTCAGAAACATCATTGTTCACTCCTTGAATAAGTGTACACATATTCAGTGAGCTAGAAGGAGGAGGAGTTGTATCCTTCACCACCCAAAGTGACTGAGCAGCGCCCGTATCTCGCAGAATGACTACAGGATAACCATTTCCATCAACAGATACAACCCCAGAAGAAAGAAAATCTTTATACAAATCCAACACAGCACTGTTTGAGCACTCACCAGCATTCTTCGGCCTGTCTTATTTTGTTTACCCGCCAAAGCCCAACACTCAAGCCCCCAGTATACTGTTCTTTGTGCCCAGCGCTGCTGGACTGGCGTGAGCTGCGCGCAGGCAGTTCATATTATACTCTGTGCAAGCGCAGCTCTCTGGAGTGCAGGCTACAGGACAAATTGAGGTCGCTGATTGGTCATTTGCTGACACGCGAGGCAGTTTATCAACGCGCGCGCGTAGGCGTAGTAAAATTGGAGCTTGGTGCGTTCACGCCCGCGATCAAAGGCTTTTGCCGCGGCGCTCCCACGGCGCTCCCACGGCGCCGAGCGGCGTGAGGCAAAAGAAACAGGTATATTGGGGCCTTCAGTTTTCTTGTGCCCCTTTTTACCACAATAGTAGCACACCAAGGTTTCTGAATGCATACCACCCTGTCGCTGTGTCATGCTCTGTGATGTCTTCAGTGTTGCCAGGTGAGAAATGTAGGATTATCGTACTAGAGCCCTAAAATTATCGTATTTTGAGGGAAATTATCGTGCACCCGTCATAAACAAAATAACAAGTATGCTCTATAGTCACTCTGTTGTTGAATAGCGTCTAACAGGCACTCACAGCTTTGTGGCGTCAGTACTGGTGGGAACCATAGACGTTAATACGTATTATGCTGGTGAAGATTCTCAGTCATCCAGGACATGATAAATCAAAAAGGCGTTCAATTCAGGATCAACAAATAAAGTCCAGTTGATCCTGAATTGAACGCCTTTTTGATTAATACGTATTATTGTCTGGTGGCAACTAATGAGCCAAGACCTCCCACACTCTTCTTGTTTTGTTTCATGGCGGTCGGGTTAAACCACCACCGAGCTGAAGTGTGGACAGGAGATTAAAAAAAATAATAATAATAATAATTCTGTAAAACTAATTTAATAACTCAACTAAATTCTGTCTATTAAGTTTGTATTTTCAAGGAAATAATAACTTGATAATAATAACTTTACTGATATCACTGCTAAAAACATCCCTAATTGTACCCTGATGCATGCTCAATAATCCAGGTAGAAAAATCTAAAAAAGCTAAGTCTGGTCCTCTGGACATTCAAAAATCCCTAATTGCAAATTTAATATTCATTTTATTTATTTATTTTTGGAAATGCATTCTTGTTTCATACCCTGGACATTCCATAAAGACATGTTGAACCGTTTCAGGGAAATTGCTGGTGCACATGTCACACCAGCCAAGATGGTGTAGTGGCAGGGCATTTGACTTGGAACCCGAAGGACGCGGGTTCGCGTCCCGGCCACTACACACCTTGGGGTGTCTATGAGTGCACATCTAATTCTCCAGCTCCCCGGGCGCTTTCTATGGCTGCTCACTGCACCACCTGGTAGGTGGTTGGGTTAAATGCAGAGACGAATTTCGTCTGTGTATGGGAAACATACGCAGATGACAGGAAAAGACATTATTATTATTATTACAAAAAAGTCCTGTTTCATGCTTTGCAATTATTTTAAGAGATTTATTAAGGTCTGTGTGTCCTATTCTAATGCGAGTAAGTTCCTGTTTCTTCCTGCTTTCCTTGTATATCTTACCTTATGAATGTTGTGTAAATGTCTTCCTGTATCAGTAATGTCCCAGTTTTCCTGTCATGTTTTCTTAATATATTTCTTTATTATAATTTAACGTTCAACTTTATATAAACGTTCTATCATTTTCATCACTTCTTCCAGACCGTGTCACACGGCTCTGCTTTTTCTAACGCATGGGGCGGGTGCAGCGGACTTTTCAGCCAATCATGGTCGTTGTTCTGCATATACGTCACTCTTCTGTCACATTTAGAAAAGCACGATTGGCTGGAATTTCAAGACGCCTTCAGGGTTCACAAAAAAACTCAGACAGACAGTTGCGACAGGCTGATGGAAACCAATCACAACTACACGTTCACAGAATGGCCAAATTATCGTATTTTTGGCCTTTTTCGGGATTATTGATCGTACATCGTACAGAGGGCAAAATTATCGTACAAATACGATAATTATCGTACACCTGGCAACACTGGATGTCTTGAACCCTCCTCTCACTAAACACTGATGAGTGAGTTCAAAATCATCAGCCATAACTGTAGCTTTCTTAATCTTGTCAACCTTTTGATCCTCATTTTCGACCTCCCCCCAGAAGTCCTGAAAGAGGGTCAAAAGACCCTTAGTCCAAACCAACCGTTAGTGGGCCATTAGTGGGTCCACATTAGTGGGCCATTAACTGCCTTTTGTTATAAATATGCGTGCACACAACTCAGACACCCCCACCACACCAGACTGCACAAACTGCATTCCAATGTTTCCACCAGGTAAGTAAGACTCTGCTTGCACTTCCCCCCTTAGTCAGAAGAGAGGCCCTGACCTGAATTCACACATAACAGACCCTGAAGTTATCTCACAGTTGAACATTTTGGGACATCCACTGAACGGAAAGCTTTGTCTGCTCCAGAACAATTTTATGCATAAAATTGTCTTATTCTGCTGTGCTGACTATCCTGTAACTTTGATGTTCTGTCAAATAAATTATTTTGCTTACAAGTACTGTCTCTCTCCTTGTCCTTGGCACATGTATATACGGTGCGTGCCGGCACATGCAGGTGGCCCATTGCTGTGTTCTAAAACATGCTTGACCTATTGTTGTCCGTCACCTGACGGACAGACATAGGTCACATGACATGAAGTCAACTGACGGACCGACATAGGTCACACGACATGAGGTCAACTGAAGGACCGACATAGGTCACATGACATGAGGTCAACTGACGGACCGACAAAGGTCACATGACCTGAGGTCAAGTGACGGACCAACATAGGTCACATGACCTGAGGTCAAGTGACAGACCAACACCGGTCACACGACATGAAGTCAACTGACAGACCGACACAGGTCACATGACCTGAGGTCAAGTGACGGACCAACACAGGTCACATGACCTGAGGTCAACTGACAAAACGACACAAGTCACATGACATGAAGTCAACTGACGGACCGTCACTGGTCACACGACATGAGGTCAACTGACGGACTAACACGGGTCACTTGACCTGAGGTTAACTGACGGACCGACATAGGTCATACAACATGAAGTCAACTGATGGAACGACACTGGTCACTCGACATGAGTTCAACTGACGGACCAACACAGGTCACATGGCATGAGGTCAACTGACGTACTGACACAGGTCACACGGCATGAGGTCAACTGACGTACCGACACAGGTCACATGACCTGAGGTCAACTGACGGACCGACACAGGTCACATGACCTGAGGTCAACTGACTGACCGACACAGGTCACATGACCTGAGGTCAACTGACGGACCGACATAGGTCACACGACATGAAGTCAACTGATGGACCGACACTGGTCACTCGACATGAGGTCAACTGATGGACCGACACAGGTCACACGGCATGAGGTCAACTGACGTACCGACACAGGTCACATGACCTGAGGTCAACTGACGGACCGACACAGGTCACATGACCTGAGGTCAAGTGACGGACTGACACAGGTCACATGACCTGAGGTGAACTGACGGACCAACACAGGTCACATGACCTGAGGTCAAGTGATGGACCATCACAGGTCACACAACATGAAGTCAACTGACGGACCAACACAGGTCACATGACATGAGGTCAACTGAGGGACCGACACAGGTCATATGACCTGAGGTCCAGTGACGGACCAACACAGGTCACATAACCTGAGGTCAAGTGACAAAATGACACAGGTCACACGACATGAAGTCAACTGACGGACCGACACAGGTCACACGGCATGAAGTCAACTGATGGACCGACACTAGTCACTCGACATGAGGTCAACTGACGGACCGACACAGGTCACATGACCTGAGGTCAACTGATGGACTGACATAGGTCACATGACCTGAGGTCAACTGACGGACCGACACAGGTCACACGGCATGAGGTCAACTGACGTACCAACACAGGTCACATGACCTGAGGTCAACTGACAAAACGACACAGGTCACACGACATGAAGTCAACTGACGGACCGACACAGGTCACATGACCTGAGGTCAACTGATGGACTGACATAGGTCACATGACCTGAGGTCAACTGACGGACCGACACAGGTCACACGGCATGAGGTCAACTGACGTACCAACACAGGTCACATGACCTGAGGTCAACTGACAAAACGACACAGGTCACACGACATGAAGTCAACTGACGGACCGACACAGGTCACATGACCTGAGGTCAACTGATGGACTGACATAGGTCACATGACCTGAGGTCAACTGACGGACCGACACAGGTCACACGGCATGAGGTCAACTGACGTACCAACACAGGTCACATGACCTGAGGTCAACTGACACAACGACACAGGTCACATGACATGAAGTCAACTGATGGACCGACACAGGTCACACGGCATGAGGTCAACTGACGTACCAACACAGGTCACATGACCTGAGGTCAACTGACACAACGACACAGGTCACATGACATGAAGTCAACTGACGGACCGACACAGGTCACATGACCTGAGGTCAACTGACGGACCGACACAGGTCACAGGACCTGAGGTCAAGTGACGGACCAACACAGGTCTTATGACCTGAGGTCAACTGACAAAACGACACAGGTCACACGACATGAAGTCAACTGACGGACCGACACAGGTCACATGACCTGAGGTAAACTGACGGACCGACATAGGTCACATGACCTGAGGTCAAGTGACGGACCAACATATGTAGCCCACTGAAAGGGACCGGGGGATTTAGAAGCCAAGTTCACTTGCGCAAAAAAGCGCAGCCTTAGTCAAATTAGTGTGCCCCCTCCTGTGGTGCGCCAGTAATGGCCTTATTTACAAAACAAAAGCGCCTGTTAACAGCTCATTATAGGATGTTAGCTAAAATCCTTCGGGTCACTCGACCCGTCTCTGGGTTCCAAAGGTAGAAATGTTGAATGACCCTTCTCTGGGACTTCTAGTGCTAGGTAATTTCTCACCTCAAAAGAAACACTATTTTTAAAATCTTCTAAGAGAATACATGTAAGCTGTTTTAATTTCTCATAGTCCTGACCGACATTCTTTGACCGCACCCATCTGTCAAATGCTATCTCCTTCTCCCTAGCATATTCAATATACGTATGAGTCTCACTTTTTACCAGGTTACGAAAACGCTGTCGATAAACCTCTGGAGACAGTTGGTAAGCAGCAAGAACAGTGGATTTTACTTCTTCATAAGATGAGGATTTCTCTGCATCAAGTGCAGCATAAACCTCCTGAGCTCTGCCAGTAAACACACTCTGTACAAGAAGAGACCATTTATTCTCAGGCCACTTTAGAGATTTTGCAATCTTTTCAAAGGACAGAAAAAAAAGTCTACTTCTGTTTCACAAAACTGAGGAACTAATCTGATGTTTTTACTTAGATCAATTCAATTCAATTCAGGATCAACAAATAAAGTCCAGTTGATCCTGAATTGAACGCCTTTTTGATTAATACGTATTATTGTCTGGTGGCAACTAATGAGCCAAGACCTCCCACACTCTTCTTGTTTTGTTTCATGGCGGTCGGGTTAAACCACCACCGAGCTGAAGTGTGGACAGGAGATTAAAAAAAATAATAATAATAATAATTCTGTAAAACTAATTTAATAACTCAACTAAATTCTGTCTATTAAGTTTGTATTTTCAAGGAAATAATAACTTGATCTTTAACTTTACTGATATCACTGCTAAAAACATCCCTAATTGTACCCTGATGCATGCTCAATAATCCAGGTAGAAAAATCTAAAAAAGCTAAGTCTGGTCCTCTGGACATTCAAAAATCCCTAATTGTAAATTTAATATTCATTTTATTTATTTATTTTTGGAAATGCATTCTTGTTTCATACCCTGGACATTCCATAAAGACATGTTGAACCGTTTCAGGGAAATTGCTGGTGCACATGTCACACCAGCCAAGATGGTGTAGTGGCAGGGCATTTGACTTGGAACCCGAAGGACGCGGGTTCGCGTCCCGGCCACTACACACCTTGGGGTGTCTATGAGTGCACATCTAATTCTCCAGCTCCCCGGGCGCTTTCTATGGCTGCTCACTGCACCACCTGGTAGGTGGTTGGGTTAAATGCAGAGACGAATTTCGTCTGTGTATGGGAAACATACGCAGATGACAGGAAAAGACATTATTATTATTATTACAAAAAAGTCCTGTTTCATGCTTTGCAATTATTTTAAGAGATTTATTAAGGTCTGTGTGTCCTATTCTAATGCGAGTAAGTTCATGTTTCTTCCTGCTTTCCTTGTATATCTTACCTTATGAATGTTGTGTAAATGTCTTCCTGTATCAGTAA